>JBBPQC010000762.1:0-14718 GCA_038092295.1 Leccinum arenicola
AGTAGCGTTTGACAAGGTAGAGGGCGAGTGAAACACCTGTAAAGGTAGCGGCGATGAGGAGGGCGGGTAAAGTGGTAGAGGGGTGGTCGTGTGCTGATAAAGAGGCAGCGGACGTGCCAACAGCAGCGACAGTGAGGGCCACCAGGAGAGCGCCGATAGTAAACGTTGAGATTCTCTCAATTCTGTGGGATATGCAGAGCGACGCGAGGGGGAATATATTTCAGGTCAATGCTTGGAAAGGAGACAGGAAGGTATAACAAGGGTTCACCGGATGATTTGTGGTGACGTCGTGCTGGCATTTTCTATTTCGTTGCCTGGTCCACTAACACTCGGGAAACGCCAGGTAACGAGGAGGTCCGAGATAACCTCGACCGCCGACTGGATGCCATAAAAGACGAGAGCACGCGAGGAAGATTCAGCGCCAAAGAGGATGGACACAACGCCTTCGCCTGTGTTGTAGAGCAAGCTGAAAATGCTAACCGCGATAGCGTATTTCTGTAAAGTGCGTGTGGATAGCATCGTGAATGAGGGGGAGAGCGACGACGATGAGCAGAAGTGGGAATTGGCAGTGTATTTGAGGAAACAAATTTCAATTCCGGAGAACACGAAAGCGGCTCTTGGTTGGTTTGTGTTTCATTTTCGTCGAACCTGGTGTCATCCTGAAGCGAGTTTTCTATACAGTACGTGCCCAAACGGGGTGCCTCAGGTCGGAAGAATAACACATTTGATACAGCAAAGATTCGGGAATGGATGAATTGTGACCGACTTGTTTTTGACACGTAATGACAAACGTGCCATTGGCACAGTGGGAACTATTGTTGGATCAGTATGTTTCTTCTCTTGAAAATCATATCTACCTGAGATTACAGCACACATTCAATGGTTCAGTCCAACGTGAAGATTCGGACATGGGTGCACTGGTTGAACCCGAATTTCCCTTTTCGGTGGTCACTTCGAGAGCTCCGCGACTGTGTTACATAATGAGCGGTAAATCGGCAAGTGATTTGCACTACACTCACTGATTTTCATAGCTCTTCAGCTGTGTGCTGCTGCCAATCAGCAATTTTGAGGAGGAAAGGCTCATATTGGCAAGAGCGTGTTAGAAGCCAATTTTGTTTCGCAGATGTGTAGAGACTTCATGGTGGAATATAATAGATAGATGGAAGCAGGGGTTTGGATGTGTCTGATAACGACGGGGAGGGATGCATAGCTAGGCCCGGGAACGATGGGGCAGACCGAAATGGGTGAGCTGGGTCGACACGTTGTTGTCTGAGTTCTCTCAGCAACGTATACTTGTCGTCCTCCTCTTTTCGGACAGGGAAATCGGGTGGAAGCAACCCATCCATGTACCAGGCCTGGATCAAACAGTACATACCACTGGCATGGACAACACCTTTAGGATCACAATGAACTAGACGCTACGTAGGTTCTGGTTCTGGCATGGGTAAACCAGGTGGATTGAACTAGAGGAACGGAAGATTTTTCCCATCTCTGCCAGTGTCTGGTTCATGTTCGGCGCGATATTCAAGAAAATGTCGGGGATATGATATAATCGTCGGCGATACTAGCAAGAGGAATCTTTGGCGTGAATGACAACTGTTGGAACATGGTGTAATGTCCAACTTGAACGGAAGAGGGCAACTAGTTCCTCGGCGTACGCAGTCGAATCCATCCGGTGCACGAGAAATCAATGGGGGAGAGTGTGCACCGCGCTTTGCCATTTGCAGGAATGGGCCTTCGACATGCCAGCCCAATAGATGTGCTGCGTTTGGGGGCGACCATGGTCGTGAGAGATGAAGCAGCTTCGGGTGGAGAGATTTCTCCTGCGTCTACAGAAAATTTTGCTATACTCAGGCAACAGACCTCCGAAAGTCGACAGTGGGCACGTACGATAACCGTCGGAACGAGGGCCGTGACACCCGTCTCGGTTATCCGTTCTGCGACTCGCTTAAGGCCATCGCGGTATGCTTGATCATCGTCTTCGTAGACAGAAAAGTCGAAACCGAAACCACCGTTGATTTGAATGTCAATGTACCCAGGACTGGGGATTTTGCTCTGCTGTCAGTAGGCGACTTTCCGCTCGTCCGGGGCCTTTACCTCAGGATGCTCCCGCCGAGATCGATGACCTTGTCGGGTCTTTCTCGTCTCAGATAAAACGTGCTCTATGATCCATTCGTTCAGAATATAGGTTCACGATCCGAGGGTATTTCGACTTACCTGGGCGTCCAAGATGACTCCACGACGCTCGTCAATCCAAAGGTCCTTCTCGACCAGGCTGCCGTCCTCTCGAGGAAGGAGGCAGTTGGTGAAACAGACAAAACCGTTCGAAGGCGAAGACATGGCCGTCGAGAAGCTCGGGTCAGAGAGAAAGAAAAAGAACGATGCCGTTCATAGCATAGTCGACTGAGATCCGCAAGTCGTCACACGATTTCGGTCTCGCCGGGCGGAACAGGCGTGTGATACCATCGTAGTTATCTCTATACCTTTTCCTGCGGCAACTCTCGTAGCGACTGCCATATCCTGCATTCGGAAAATTCAATTGTTCATATCTACATGACCAGAGATCGAGATCATAATACTTCTCGTCGCACTCGAAACTTTGTCAACGCCAGCACCAGACCATCGTTAGACCGACTTAGCATATCGATACGGCACGATCAATACGGTCGAAACAAACGTGCGTGCATTTCATGATCAGAGTCAGCTAATCCCGGAGCCCATCGGACGGGACGGTGCCGCCCCACATGACCATCATTGCATTTGGATCGATTCACAAAGTTTCGATCCCACGAGCATGTGGTGCGTCGTGGATTACTTGGCTGTTTCGGGACTCCTCAGGAACGCGGAATGATCCATGCTCCAGCTGCGCCGAAATCGATTGCCATACTGTACGTCATGCTCGGCCTCGCGAAGCAGAGCGCGACTATTCAGGTTGGCCTGTTCCAATTTCATAGGCCGGACTTTGGCTGTCGTCAAAACATCGGGTGTCTGCGCGCTTGACATGGGCGTGATATAGATACCTTGGTTCTGCACCGTCCACACTGTGACTCAGCCTATCAAATGCTCTCTCCTAACCCCGAGGGGATAAAGATAGTTCCACTCAAGCACCAGCAGAGCACCTACTTACCTCAACGGAATTCGTTCCAGAGAACCAATCGCCTTTCCCTCTCTTGAAACGACCTCCTTGGGAAACAGTCGTGTACTGCACACCCTTCTACGAATCCGGTCGCCTCTGCGCCAGAGATAATATTTTGCGCTTGTGGTGAGTCCGGAAGCATCCGGGGATCGGGACGACATTGAAAGGAGAAAACACTCAGGAACGGCAATGGACATCTCAGCTGAGCAACTGGCTGTCCAGTGCATCGCTCGTTGTAATTAGCACCCTATTTCTATGTGAGTGCCACAGGGGAAAGAACAACATCAAACTTATCGACTTGTGCCATTGTAGGATAAATAATTCATCCAGCCCATTATCCAACAGAATAGGGGGCTCAATGCTTTTCATTTCGGCTAGGAGGACAGACCGAGTCACTGCGAGATCAAGATGTATTGTCGTTTGGATTGGGATATACCTTGCGGAACCCCACCTGTATATGCTTTGTCAATGCAGACTGTGTGAACAAAGCACAGCTACCGACATAGGCTGATCACTATTCCGAAGAATGAGTTATCGTTGCTTAATGTATGTTGATAGAGCGAGATTACGCCCACTCAATGTGCCATATTAATCTTGACGACTTGAAATTCGTGGAGTACCCGCCATCATTGGCTACTTTGGTGCTTTCTGATTCGAAAGATCTTTCGGATGTATTGATATTTCTGTGGCGTATCAACAACTAGGGTTCTAGTGAAGCGGGAGGGACGCTGTGAATGATATGTTATAAGTATACACGCGTTCAACACAGGTAGCGTCAGGTGGTTATACCGTTACGACTTCGTCGTTCTCCATCCCGGGTGCAATATGCATTGCTTCCGACTGTCTACGGTTGTGATTCTAACGGCCCCTTTGAAAAGGGGTAGCACACGACTACAACAGCATAATCCCGGTCGTAGTAGATCGCCGAGCTCAGATCCTCCCGGTGCGCGACATGCTTTGCAGAGATCCTAGGCGGGAAGTCATCAAAATGGAAATGATGTAATAACGCCCTACACTTTAGACAAGGGCCAGGGAAGGCCGGGAAATTCATTTTATCCAAGATACCAGAAACTCCAATATCTCTTTTTGAGAAGCTGGTCAGCGTTGTCTTCGCGGGAAATGAGCGCGATCTTCTACACCTATATTGAACGATATCTAGTTTTCAGAACCCGAATTCAAGTGGTCAGTGAACATAGATATGAACAAACAGACTTAGTTCCTAGAATGCAAGGTTCTGAGCGGTGATGAGAGCCGGGTGAGAAACCGGGCTTATTTGGCAAAACCTTGGATTCTACCATCATGGCAAATGTCTAGTGGCCAAGTAGTCTAATGCTGACAAAAGTCAATACCGGCCTATAATTTGGGTTCGGATGTGATTGGGGTGGCTGCCCCGGAGTCGGACTGTGATGTGACCCCCGAAATAGGGGATGGCACGTCTCCCAAAGGATTCTGTAGGTAGTCTCTAAAGAATTTCCTCCAGTTGGCTTTCGATGGAACAAAATGACCTACGAGCGCGTGAGGTATAGCGCAACGAAAGATGATGGTACCAACCTCCTGCATGTTCCTCCACTCTTGCATTGGTGGACACGTCCAGGAGGACCTTTGATCGCTCCTCGACTACAATCACGTCTGTTTTTCCGATAACATGCAATGTGGGCGTCGAGTACGATGAACCAAATATTTCGGTAGCCAAAGGATCAACCACTTTGAATCCCGATACCGAGACACAGAATTGACTAAGTTTGAAGCCTTTGGGTTCGTCAACCAAGCTTTCGGAGAGTAAACCCACGTACAATGGGGGATGAGGTGTTTCTCCATTCACCAAGAATGAGGGATATGCGTGTGGTTTTTCGAGCTACAGAGCTCGGCGGATAAGTTTCTCCCGTACGCCGTCCTCACGTCACATACCAACGCAGCTAAAAGGGCCGCCATTCCTGCACCTTGGCTGAACGGATGCGGAGATTAAGATGAAAGCAGTCTGGGTTTGCTTGCAGCATACCTAAAACCAAAAACACCCTGAGAGGATGGGGGTCTCGTCCTATGGATGCAGAGGTCATACATGTAAACTTACCACATAACGATCTCGTAGAAGGACATCCTTGAGCATCTGCAATGAATCCTCTAGGCCCCTGGCGATAGTGCGGTCGGGACTTTGTCTGAACCATGCCCTAGGGGTGATAGTTGGATCGGACTCTGTCGTGTTTGCTTCAGATGCACCGAGTTCGTTGGCCGAGAAACCATCTAGGTCCACCGGCTGTAACACCATGGGGCCGTCGACAAAGACTGAGGGAAGAGCTGAAGCTCGGTGACTACGCAGGATATACGCGAGACAGACCCATTTCAATGTCCTTATCCATAGCCTTGCGTAGTGCACCAAGCTACGTCATCTCGTTGGCATTTCGAAAATCGCAATGGGACAATGCTTGGCAGCTATGCGAACCCGCTTACTGAATATACTCGCATTTTGCGCGAATCTGCTTCGGTTTGTCAGCGAGCAGCCCATATTTGCGGATGAAATTTCAAGAACTTGCCCATGAAGCATGAGCACCTTCCGAGTGGCGGTCATGGTGGCAATAATCAGAGAACGTACCCAAACTCCCAGAGTACGTAAGTTCAGGCCAAAATTATCAACCGAGTCTTACATAAAGTGGATCCTGAATTATTGAACGTGAAAGACGATAAGACGAGTCAAGATGCGAACTTGGGATTTGCTAGTATATACTTAGAAAGATATCTTACGATGATATACATTACACAGTGACGTCTATGTGCATCATACACCGTTGCCAAGGGATGCCAATGCCTAGTGATCGATGGATCTTTCCTCTACATGATGTCTCTGGACCACATACCAATGATATCACGACTGCAAAAGCACTTTGGTCGAAAACCCCATATCACCCTCCCGTTTCCCTGGACCGTCGTCCTTTCCCTTTCCCTTTTCCTTCTCGGAAGCAGATCCATCATCCAGGTACAGGTTATTCTCCTCTATGTAATCGACTACGGCAGACGGAAGGAGGTACCGCACAGAAAGCCCCCGGCGAAGGAACAGGCGGACTTTCGTTGATGAAACGTCATTCTGAATCAACTGGGGGATGAGATGGATGTTGTTACGCCAGCGCGCCAGGTTATCGGTCGCTTGATCCATGCTGGAGCCAGCCCGCTCAATAATGAACGTGCCGTACTGACCCAGTATGTGATCCAGCTACAGATGCGGGTTCGCGTAAGAAACCGGAACGAAGCTCAGAAGTGAACGAAACAGAACACACTTACATCTTCAACCGCCCAAACGCCTGGTTCGGACATCGTGCTTATCAAGTCTGAGCCTGCAAGGAGCATGACCCTGACATCCCGGCGCTCTCCGTCCTGCGTATGCACCCCGCCCAATATTGTGTTTATTTCATAATCGAAATGGTCGAGCACAACAGCCGTGCGTTGATAGTGTTGGAAGGCTTCCCACGAATCGAACATAAGCCAAGAGGAGGTCTGCTCCGCAGCGAGAGTGCACATATTGACTCTAAATGAAAAGCACGATCAAGGGAGTCAGCTTCTATCTTTGGAATTACGAAATGAAAAGAAAAGGAACGACTGGAGAGATCCATCCGAGTCATGTGGGACCCGATGGGCCACGATGGGTAAGGCCCGAAGTGAACCCGTGATGCGTATCGCGGTGCGGCAGTAAGACCAAGATAGAAGAATCAGGTGTGCCGTCCCGTGTAGTGGATGTACGTGATCATCCAGCATATCAGAGAAACGATGCGATCCAAAAGAAGGTGGAGGTGAAGTGAGATAACCTCATCCGGGAGGTTACACTATCAGCTCGTGGCGAAAAGCACAAACACACAGAGGCATTCGACAATAGCAATGTCCTAGAATAGACAGGAGGCCGCCGCCGCGAGAGTATGTCCTAATTAGGTTGAGCGAAGCACAGCAGAGCTCAAAAGCACTTTCTCATTGAGCGCTCAGCGCCTCCAGAAATCGAAATAAAACCAGCAAGACGAAGAAGAGAGTGATGGCCGATGTATATCGCTCACCTGTGACGAACGCTGAGTAGACCAGGTTTGTTGTATTGGTCACTCACGGGACTCAGATACCCGCCCACAATCTCGAAGTTGGTGTTCTGTCGGACATAGTCCTTGGCCATCTCAAACATTCGAAGATGGAGGTAGGTGACCGGACTGAAGGACCCGCATGCCACGAGAACGATGGGCTGCTTCGAAGAATCCCGGAGTGTTTTGCGAAGGCGGTGAGACGCAAACGTATAGTCGGGCGGATTAGTGAACTCGTTGGTAATGCGGGTGGGTACCTGAGCGTCCATGATGGTCGTGGTCCAGAAACAAGCGAGAATAATGATCACCGGACTTGGTCGGGAGAGCGGTCTGAGTCTGACTCATTCCATTTTCAGAATGCTATGGCGTGATCTATTACTAGAGCTGGCATGAATATTTGAATACCCACGAACTTGTTGGCTGGCCACCGTACGACAGTGTCGCTCCTATCAGAGTCAAAGTCTAGTATTCGTCATAAAAAGCGACCGATGCGTGGTATACAGTTAGCTGCTATGCTACAAGACTAATACGAATGCAAGTAACGAAGATATTCGCATGCAAAGCTGCAAGCTGACTGTTGTTCGTCAGCTCGCGCCTGCAATAAACTAGGTAAAAACGCCAGAATGTGTGTGGGTATAAGTTATGGCATAGTTGTGAAAGCTTATAGAAATCAAGACGGGACCGAAACGATATGGAAGCGAATCCAATGGGAGCGTTATTCCCTGAATCAACCGAGACTCTATTCAAGGAGCAATCCCGGATAGTAATCGAACGTTTGCTCCGGATCATGCTGCGCAAATGGCGGATAGCCCGATGACATCAGATGGGTGTCCAACTCCATCCTGGAATGTGGGCCATTGCCATTGTTCCCGAAGACCACGAGAGGGTTTACGCCACCAGCCGGGGGCGTGTTAATCGGTCCCGACAGTGGTGGCGAAGTGTAGTTGGACATGGCGAAAGATGCATCAGCTCCAGGCCAAGAGGTGAGCGACGAAGATCTCTGCCCGTTCCCGTGCATCGTGGGCTTGACGGTCCTTTCCGAGACATGAACGCGCACACAACCTCGTCCATCTTCGGTCGGTGATGCGTCCAAGGAAATCATGAAACTGCCAAAACAATGAGAACCATCTATATCGAATTGGTGTGCCTCGGGAGGTTCGCCACCAATAGCTAGATTCTTCAAGGACTCGACGTCCGCGGAGCTAGGATGGAACCCAACACCTATTTGGTCATATCGTGGTCGGCCCTGATCCTTGATATCGCAACAGGCAGGGTGATGGGTGGCGGAGGAAGGTCTCGACGAAGTCGAGTCTATTCGTGGGGTAGAAAAGGTGATAGGTAACGACGTCTGAGGAGACAAGGAGAGAAGCGATGGAAGCGACGACAGAAGTGATTGTTTCTGCGGTTCCCGGTCAGTTCCCCGTTTCATGTGCAAGCAACTCTCTTACCATGACAGTTATGGTCGAGGATTGACCCGCTGCTGCGTGGGACGAACAAGATGTGGAGGGCATGTTTAGATCGTAAGGCTCGGGCTTTACCCCCATGCTTGCCAGAGATCTATTTGCGAGTTCCACGTTAAGTTCGCGCTCGCGCTTCTCGGCTACTGCCAATCGCATCCGAAGCTGCTCCATGTTCAAGAGAAGGTCGTCGTATTTCTGTCCCCTTTCTGCCAGGGCTTGAAGCCGCGAGTTTTCTTCTTCGAGTCCCTTGACACGGCTAAAGGCAATACCGTCAATGAATAGAAGCGACAAGCAAGGGAAGAAGAAATCACATTTCCATTGCCTCGAACTCCTCTCTCTTTCGCTGCCGACTGAGGAAGGCGGCAGCCCGGTTCTTAAGCAGACGTGCCTCGCGCTTACTCAAGCCAGTAACGTCGGGGGGGACAAAGTCTTTGGTGGTGATCCTCTCCCCACTCCCGCGTCCTTTCTTCACTCCTCCGATCATAGAGAAAGACTTCTTCAGCGGAATGCCACTATCCAAAGACAGGGTCAATTGGCGTGGTATCGAAGGGGGGGGAGAAACAGATGATGAAGGTGACGGTGCGTCCACGTTATCAAAGTCGAAGGCTTGGTTCGCTGACAGGCATGATTGTTGTTCGCCCTCTGACGACTGTGATTCGGGTGTGTATGGTGGTGCGATCAGTTTTGTACGGAGTGGAGGGGATTCGTCTGCGTTCGAAGAGATAGATGCTGGAGGTGAGGGTGGTAGATTATAGTAGTTCCATGCGACATCCATTGCATTTTCGGAGAGAGAGTACTGATTGTCCCATACCATGTCTCCGGATACGAGTGCTACTTCGGGCATGTTCAGATGAGGTATGGGCACAGACTGGAGTTGAGACATGGGGGACTGGAGCAGCATGGGGACGATGGTCTGGGAGCGGGAGGGAGCAAGGGGATATGACCTTTGACTATAACGCTCGTATTCTGATCCCGGATTTATACCTCCCGTGTAGCAAAGTAGGACCGTAGTCGCGATCTCTTTAGCGACCAAATCAAGCACGCATTTGATATTGAAAATACGTGCTCTCACATGTGCTCGGTCGTTATACGATTCGGGACAATAGCAGATCTACGTCCATTTTCGTAAGAAACTTCAGAATATTTTCCGAATAGCACCGCTTTTGGGGCGATACCCTCAGCTCCGGCCAATGAAGGTCTTGACAGCCCTGATCCAAGTTGACCGCACATATCATCAGTCATAGCAATCGGGCACCCCGCGCACCAGAAGGAGTTGCCTCCGTGAAACCGACACAAACCTAAATGTAGGAAATATCTGACTGACATGGAAACCGATCGGGAGGACCGTGACGGCGGTGCCCGGCAGAGTGGCCGTGATTAAGGTCCCTCTGGGCCGGAAGGCTGCCGGTCGTCGATTATCTCGGCGTCGGTATTGGCTCCGACCTGACATGTTTAAGGTTAGAGGAATGACAAACGCGTCTGTCTCCTCCGTGAGTAACCAATCAGAACGCTGTGTGGCGTCCCTGGTAATTACGAACTCACAAATGTGGAGCCCGATCATGATGAATGATCCTAATAATTGCTTGACACAGCGAGGATGGCGGGTTGCATCGACTAAGATGGAGATAACTTACGGAATTTTTGTTGGTAGAGGGGTGGACAACTCGCCCAGTGGCCCCGCACCTCGGACCTCAAGGCCTCAAACCTCAGGGGATCGTCGAGTAACACAGCCCGCGTTGTGAGAAGGGCATTTGATATTACTGTTGTTTTGTAGACAATCGGCGTACTGAGGCGCGAATGCATGCTCGAGACCGGTTAGGCGAGGTCCACTGTTCCAGAATGGAGCTGGGCCACTGACCAGCCGAGAAAGGTTCGCACTAGCGTTGTGCCAGCCTAGAATAGTGCGGCTGAGAAGCATTCCCAAAGAGAGATTACCGTTTTCTTATAAAAACGCAGTAGAAGATATGTAGACTATATGATCGTGAGCTCCAGGAGGTAGGGCAGGCAAATGGTTCTCGCGTGATATGGATGGATTGGCCGCCACCCGCAAAAACGTGTTCGATCACGATTGTTGCAAGCGGAAGACGAGCGGGCTGGTGTTTATCGATCGGCGCCCCGGTCACCGGCCCCTTCTGGCAATTTTTGGGTGGACAGACTCAGATCCGAGGACCGACAGTTTGGGCTGGGCCAGAAAGAGAAGGAGAATAAAGTTGACGTCAAGCTTGAAGTCGCTTATCATTTACAGTCTCCATCATGTGATGCGGTAAGCTGTACAAATCCAGACAACGTCTGCCGCACACACTTCACGGCAGACACCGATTCGGTTCGATCAAACACTTCGCGTACTTATCCGGAGACAGCGGCTTCGGAATCTGACAAGCCCGCACAGGCTTGTGGCTTGGCAAGGATACGACAGCGGTATCTGGGAACGCGTTCTATGCAAAGGCACAGGGCATTGCAGGAGGTCAGTGGAACTTAGCCGCCTTCTATCCGGTCGGAGGTGATCAGACATCTCGCTCGCTCGGTAAAGGTATCTAGGGTACAAGTATGCATCGCGCGCTGCGCGGCGGCATGCCATACAAAACAATTGAACGAACCAGAATCAATCGGGTCGGGGGTCCCGGGTTTGACGGTCTTATATCGCATGCACCCAGATTTCAATCGCCATAATCGATGGAATAAAAGGCAAGACTGCTCCGAGAGTATTGTAATGCCTGTCACCGCAGAGTCGGTGCAGAGTCGAGCTAGAAGCTCCTTGCTGCTTGGCTCGTGCCCCACCCACTATGCCCCACCCACTAAAGTATCAGTTCGGACTACAGCTCCGGGTCAGGGAAAGGACGTAAGGCAAATCGGAACGGTACCCATGTATGATCCACACTAGGCGGAAAAAGTTCTTGCGAAGCCATGAACAAAACAATTAATTAAAATTGCAAGCGGGAATGCTCTCGACTCAGTACCGTGTCCGAGTAAATGCGCAGCTACACACTACTTTGATGAGCCGCACGAAGAATACAAGGCAGAACTGTCGGCTTACTCGGGCTAACAAGTTTCTGTTGGTGTTTGGAGTGGACTACTTGGGAGATGGGCTAGTACTAGTTTGAAGTGATAATTTAGTATGTGCTGTGGCTGTGACGAGTCTCCTAGAATCTGCCACATCAAGTCACCGCAACTTGAAAGCTAATAGCGGCGGATCCGAGTCTTCGTAGCCTTGTCCCAGCAAGCTCATCCCTACGTCTCATCCAAGCTCGGGTACATGCCCCCCAAACGATTGCATTCACCCCCATCAGAGCATGGGGATTGTGGTGCCCTTGGACCCAAACTTCAAGGTCCATCAAAGCGCGTACACGCTAACTCGGCTTCGCCGATCAATACGGACAAACTGGAGGATCATTCTGTCAATCAGTGCCCCGTGAGGATATACATCATACCTGCTAAATTTTCCTCCGGTACACTGGAAGAGCTAGCTAGTCTCATGGAGAAACAAGCCGCTCAACAGGACGAAGCTGATGCACCAAGCCTCGAGTTGACAGCTGATCTAGACAGTGCGGACGTTCTTGTCACTGCCGTACGTACAAGACCCCGCCTGGAGAGACACGTTTCCTGGGGCGTCGCAGTTCGTGGACTATTTCGTCCGTTGCCCCACCGCGTTGATAAGACTTCCTAGAAAACGAAAGCTATTGTCGCTCCCGATTGGCTGAGAGATTCAGTCAGTTCTGGGACTGTTCAGCCTTACGGAAAATATGCCACGCTCGGTCGCCGTCTTCACGACGGAATTGAAAGTCAATGTCAAAAGGTCAAGACGGGCACCCCTGTAACTTCCGAGGCGTTTCCAAGTTACCTTGGACAGACTACAATTGCTACAAATCTAGTGGGCAAGGTTCAGGATTCAGATGTCGCTGCCCTAAACCATCTCTCCAATTTCTGTTGTCAACGAGCATCGCCCCTGACCTGCCCAAACCAGGCACTTGTCGAGGAGCTGGAGGTCATTCGCAGATCCAGATTGTATGAAGGCGAAGAACGGAGCATGTTGAGCTACGCTCGAGCCATAGCCGTGAGCTTGATGGTACTAGTGTGCAGCCTCATGATGAATTTATTCCTCAGACTGTCAAAGGTTAGCCAAGAACTAGACCGCAGGTATCTTACAAATTCACAAGACATATCAGCTTATCCTTACCTCTTCAATAACAAGACTTCCCGAGAGGATATAGCAAAGCTGCCATATCTCGGCACGAAGCTCACTGCACTTGTACTGTAAAAGTCACTATTACCCCTCTCTCTGTTATCTGATTTCTCTTGGCTAGATCGAGGAATTCATCAGCAATGGCAAGATATCAGAAGCGCGTGAGCTGTACACATAAATATCTATCCACCAGCTGAAACACTCTTGTGACTGTAGAAAAGTTTCTATCCTCCGCAAGATTTGTATCGCTTTCTACCTTCAACACCATACACGGAATAGGACCCAAAACCGCTAGACAGCTTTATTCCCTTGGGTTACGAACACTCAAGGATCTCGAAAAATATTATGAAGTCGTCCCTGGGATGACACCCGAAGATACACTGTCTCATCTCGTGGCAAGTAACGGCAAGGAAATTGGCGTCGAGAAGTCTGTACAGGTCTCGCTGACACTCAGACACGACTTGAGCCAAAAGTGAGTCGACAAAATTCATTCGAGTCGCTCAAAGCTGTGTCTGATTCAGCTGGTTGCAGGATTCCGCGCCAGGAAGTCGAGGAAATAAATCAGGTAATAATGCGGGAATTGGAGGCTATAGAGCCAGGTTGCAAGAGTATCATCGTTGGCGGGTCGGTCCATCTCTTGTCATTCAAAGTCATCAGCCCCTGAATTCCATTTCCGTCGGAACTTTACCCAGTTACCGCCGAGGAAAGCAGGAAAGCAATGATGTTGACATCGTGATCTCCAATACAAGGTGGGATCGTGGCGCAGATAAGTTGAAAGGTATTTGCAAGAAATCAGTGCAGAAGCTTCATGAATGTGGTAAGATCCATCTTCCTTTTGCAATAATCACGTCCATACGCCCAATGTCATACAGGACTTGTCAAATATGTACTGAGTAAGCCTCCCAAAGGTCTCCTTCTACACAAACGTCGGGTAACAGGCGATCAGATATGAGCGGCTATCACACCCATGATGATTTTCACACGCATCATTCGGATTGTCTTGAGAAAGCACTGACTGTGTTTCTATTGCCCTACGACTCGGCTCGCAAGCAGATATACAGGCGTGTAGACTTGATTTTTTGCACCCCTGACATATTCTGGACAGCAGTGGTTGGCTGGTCAGTGGAATTAACTGGCACGCCAGTTGTCTTGAATCGTCCGACCCTTATTGTTTCGTCTTTAGGACTGGTTCTACTATGTTTGAACGCGATCTCCGTCTTTGTGCCAAGAAAAGGCAAATCCATTCTTGCATCGAAGCGATGGGTCTACTGACATGCAGTGCCTACAGGGGATTAAAGTTTGACACCGCCGGAATGTAAGCGGCGCGTCTTTGACTGTACAGCTTATGAACACGCGCACTCACAGATCGAGACGGCACGATTCGAAACTGTTCTACCCGAAGTCAGAGAGAGAGGTTTTTGAACTCCTGGGACTCGCGCACGTTCACCCCACGTTGAGAAACGCGGACGTTTGAGCGTGCCCTGTGGCGCCAATCGTGGCGTTGCGCTCGGTTCGTTTATCGTTGTCTATTCCTCGGTCCCTCTCAACGGCTGTCCCCACAGGAGCTGTCTGGATGTCTCTGTCCGGGTTGAGCAGGAACGACATGGCAACAGAGTGTAGTCCATGGTGTCGATCAAGTTTCTGGTCGTCATGTGACCCGTGCGCAACGCCACACTACAATTGATATTGTGTAAACTGGCATTTCTTCTTTCTATGTACTCTTCGAGGCACGCATGACGCCACAATCACGATTTCGGAGGTTCTACTGCCATCTGCAAAGCCTCTCGTGCCGTTGTCGCTAAAGGCACTTCTGTGGGCTCATTGTCCAATCACAACTCTTGAATTCGAACCAAAGAAAGGAATTAAGGGTCCTAAGGGTACTTCTCACGGATG
>JBBPQC010000763.1:0-14716 GCA_038092295.1 Leccinum arenicola
GCGCTTCTTGAGGAAAAACCAGTTCCGGTGCAGCCCATCGCAGTGTGCCTTGTCTTGTAGACATTTGGAGATAACTCAAAGCCTCCGGGATGCTTCCCACCAAGGAGGCATAGCCAAAGTCAACCAACCGCGCAGTGTAGTTTGCGTCGACGAGCACATTATTCTGTTCGGTGTTCAGCTGAGGATGTCGACAATTCACGATTGACCTACGCTGCTCAGGTCGCCATGAACAATCGGACAAATAGGAAATGAATGTACTGTGGAGTGTTATTCTTTCGAGCCTTAGGTAGACAATGATGACGTACAGTATTTGAGGCCATTGGCAATGTCAAGCAGCTACAGTGTTATACGATAAGCGATTTATCAGTAGGTAATCCGTGTTTGGTGAACGCACCAATTGGAGACGGCGTTGCACACTTAGACTGCGGTCATGTTTCGCTAGGAAGCAGTGGAGAGTACCGTTGGGCATCCATAATGACACCAATGATAAAACATCACTCATTCCGAACCCATAAGCAACGCCCAAGAATGGGACAATATTTTCGTGATTTAACCTCCTCCAAATTCCGAGTTCCCGACGAATCTCGAACACCTAGAAGTTAACTTTAGCAGGGCTTCCTTGATGACGTTGAAGAATTCATGAAAACGATTATTACCTTAACAGACTGCTGCCCCGGATCATCTTCGTCCACGGTGAGTTTGAATCTGAAAGCTTTGACTGCGACCTGAGGAAGAGCCGGATCGTAAGTAGGTGGTGCGGTGGTATGAAAAGTTCGAACCTCCTTTCGGACACCTTCGCTTTCATACAAACATCTATAGACATCGCCAAAACTTCCACAGTTCGAGTACTGATCTTCTTTTTTGACGATATAGTTTGTAAGATCTGGTGCGGTGAAAACTCCTGACTGTTGATGTAGGCATCATATCAGTACGTCCGAGTCTCTACTCAAAGTTGAAGATACTTACAGACTCATCGTTGTTGGACATTGTTCTGCTCTGGCGTCCCTGGTAGTCGACGCTTTGAGAGAGTCAGCACGATCGAGGTAAGCTACCATCACAATGATAACTTACCTGCTCGTTTCATCTCTCCGGTCGAGACAAAAGCTCTCAGCTGAGCCATCAATCAAAAATAAATCCAAAGGGTTCAAGGAGGGCTCTTCTGGCTCATCTATCAGAGAGCAAGAGTGTATCGATGGTGATGTTGAACAGGACTGTGTATTGCTCAGGAATAGTTGGATGGACGCAACTACACTTTCTGCAGAAGGCCGTTTCTGAGTTGATGACCAGCATTGTTGGATGAAATTCCAATGCTGATCACCTATTTTGTGGTACTCTGGACGCGCTGGATTAAGACCCTGAGCAAGGCATAGAATGACACGAGACTCCTCCTCGATTTCTGACCATGGTAGTTTGCCAGACAATACCTACAAGGGAGTAAGAACCAGAGCTATTTTTATATCCAGTGAACTTACCTGAAGACTGATATTTCCGAAAGAGTATATATCACTTTTCGTTGTCCTATTAGGCGCTTCTTGCGGAAACACCAGTTCCGGTGCAGCCCATCGCAGTGTGCCTTGTCTTGTAGGCAATTGGAGATGACTCAAAGCCTCCGGAATGCTTCCCACCAATGAGGCATAGCCAAAGCTGGCCAACCGTGCAGTGTGGTTTGCGTCGATTAGCACAGTATTCTGTTCAGTGTTTAGCTGAAGACGTCGACAAGACAATCCATGATTGACCTACGCTGTTCAGGTCGCCATGAACAATCGGACAAATAGGAAATGAATGTACTGTGGAGTGTTATCTTTCGAGCCTTAGGTAGACAATGATGACGTACAGTATTTGAGGCCATTAGCAATGTCTAGCAGCTACAGTGTTATATGATAAGCTATTAATCAGTAGGTAATCCGTGTTTGGGGAACGCACCAATTCGAGACGGCATGACACACTTAGACTGCGGTCATGTTTCGCTAGGAAACCGTGGAGAGTACGGTTGGGCATCCATAATGACACCAATGATAAGGCACCGCTCATTCCGAACCCACGAGCAACGCCCAAGAATGGGACAATATTTTCGTGATTCAACATCCTCCAAATTCCAAGTTCCCGACGGATCTCAAACATCTAGGAGTTAACTTGAGCCGGACTTCCTTAATGACATTGAAGAACGATCATTACCTTAGCAGACTGCTGCTCCGCATCATCTCCGTCTATGGTGACTTTGAATCTGAAAGCTTTGACTGCGACCTGAGGAAGAGCCGGATCATAAGTAGGTGGTACGGTAGTATGAAAAGTTCGAACCTCCTTTCGGACACCTTCGCTCTCATTGTAGAAACATCTATAGACATCGCCAAAACTTCCACAGTTCGAGTACTGATCTTCTTTTTTGATGATATAGTTTGTAAGATCTGGTGCGGTGGAAATTCCTGACTGCTGCTAGTGATGTAGGCATCATATCAGTACGTCCGAGTCTCTATTCAAAGTGGAAGATACTTACAGACTCGTCGTTGTTGGACATTCAAGTTGTTTGCAAGCAAGTCAGCGGAAAGCAAAACAAATAAAACAAAAAACAACCGGGCAAACACTAGAAGGTGAGCGGTGACGAGCGTCAGATGAATTGCTGTAGGAGTGGAACAGAGAGACAAAACTGGAATTTGGCGCTGGCTTGCTAGAGAACTGTGGCGCCAGCGCGGCAAAGATGCGGTCTCAGTCCGGCCGATCTAGGCGTCCTCCTCATTCACGGTGGCATTCGCAACACTTACATATCGATCAGAGCGTGCACTACATCCTCCTCAAGCGGGATTTGGAATGGATATTGCTGAGGAAACCAACTCGGCTTGGGACGCGCGCTATGTGCAAGATCGATAGCGCTGCGGGCCCGGGACGTGCATTTGTTGCCGCCGACACAGGGACTCATCCAGTGGCTGTACCCACTCCCGCTTTTGCGTGCATTTCATGTTCTTGCTCTTCTGACCCACCACGCAGACTTTCCAAACATGCTCGCTAGACTATGGCAGAAAAATTCTACAACTTACTCTCGTCGCCCGCGTCACTCGCGAGTCTGCCACTGCTACAGCCGTGCTCATCGTCAATTATGTCCGTACAGCGAAGGCTCTGCTCACAGAGCCAAACTACATCGGCCTTTGCTCGCTCAGCTCTCTTTGATGGGTGCGTGGGCCTACCAAAAGTTATTCCCCGAAGTTTCGAAGGAAGTGACAGTAGGGAAAGGTTACAAGTTAGTCTGCTAGAGCTTGGTGCGTGCGTGTTCCAGTGGTTCTAGGTCTTTTTTTCTGTTCTAATCCAAACGAAATTACCAGCAACATCGAAACAAGAACCACTCGTGCAACTCGTTGCGCTTACACTCTCGTCTTACGAACAGTTTGCTCCCTACTCGCTAGTGCTACCCTCCCAGTTCACGCTCTCATCCTTGTCCAGTCTTGGCGGGCACACCATGGCTGCCTTCCGGAGCCAGATAGGTAGTCTTTACCCCGGCTTCCCTGGTAGTCAATGCTTCGAAAGAATCAGCACGACCGAGGTAACCTCAGGTTATCATTACAGCCATTACTATGTGACCAAATCACTTTTCTTTTAGTCCGTGTAGATCTGCCCACCTCCTTTCTAAAGGGTAGAACACACAAGGCACGCCGTACACCTCTTTCGCACTGGTCAACTCCAATCGATCGGCCACAAAGTCAAGAACGTCCCAAAACCGCCTGCCGCCGTGAAGCCCTGCGACGACAATTATACGCGAAACACGGTCGATCCAAGAATGCTCGGGAAGTGCAAGAGTGCAGGGGGTATGTTGCATGCGCTGGGAAACATCGAGTAATGGGCGTGAGTGGACCAAGCTGGTATTGGAACCTTCGGCTGAGCTGAATTGACTCATAGGATCGACCTGGCATAAGCACGTCAATCCATGGTTTTGCCTGGATGACGACGTTACCTCCCCCTCCTTCTCTCCTTTGCGTCATCATCATCCATCACCATTGCAGAAAGACATGATGGTGCGTTTCGGCCGTCCCCCAAGCCTTCTTCTCCGACTTCTCCCGCATTGCGCTCGACGAATCCAAACACATTTCGCTCCTTGTCTCCAGACTTGTCTTCGTCTCCCCCTCGACGCCCTACGGCTCGTTCCCCGTGCCCGCAGGCCTCTGGGAATCCGCCACCATCACTACGCAATCACTCTGCGCTCCGTGCTTCTCGCTATCATCAATTCATTCACTTCGTCCACGAGGTACGTGGGCTCGACGTTAACCCGGGCACCATCGAGCGGTTCCGCCGCGCTGGGACGCCGGTGCGGTCAGTTTGCTCGAGATCGTTCATGCGGATGAGGTGACGCACGTCAATTCCATTACCGCTACGGTTCTGCAAGCTTCCTGAGCATCACGGAAGAAGACTCTCCACCTTCTGCGTGCCTCATGTTCCAGTCCCGATGCCTTTCCCCCTGGCGGGGAGAAACTGGACTTCTCACAACGATCCGTCTCAACATTCCCGATTCCCGACTTCTCCTACCACTTGAAGTTTAGATGACGTTGCGCCGCTTCCCAAGGACCAGACTGCACGTGACATTGATGTTCCGATGGATGTGTGCCTGGGATTCGGAAGCATCGCCGAGCCAACCAAGCGGTCTTCGCGTCGTGCACCCGCCGACAAGGATGCACAGAAACCAAAATCTTCTCCTTGTGATCTTGAAAATGTCGTCCCGATGATCCCTCATCACATCCGTTGACGCCAAGCACGCTAAACCCTTGCCTGTTTCCGAACAACGGCCCTTTGGCAACGCCATTTGCTCCTTCCAACCATCCTAACCATCCTACTAACGTCCCGTCTGCTACACTCAAGCTGAAATCACCCAATGATCCTTTTACGACATAGCCGCACGGTTATGCTTTCCCCGCAATCACGACCTCACATTCCGACTCTCGTCTTTTCCGCCAGCTTACTATCCGAGTCCCACGTGGTATTCTTCCGAGACGCCGAATCCGATGTGTTGCGATCACTTTGGAGACTGTAAAGGAGACTTGTGGGAGATCTTGCATCCCCCGCTGGTTGCTGGTGCGTTCACGCTGCCTCCGCTCGAGATGCCGCCTTCGAGGACGGGTATCTTCGATGACGTTGCTATGCCACTGCCAAACTAGGTACTTTTGGTCCTGTACTCCTCCTGTACGGTTGTGCACGAACGGAAAGTACTTTGGTGATGGCGAAGATAAATGGTGCGGTTGCTGTTCATTTCTCATTTTGTGTGACTTCCACTACATCCTTCGCGGGAGTGGATCCAAACTGATCACCACCCTTCCCGCGAGAGCTTTTATGCTCCACGTTATCCCATTCTTGTCACTGACCGCTGGACGAGGCGTTCTACAGTGGAGGGTGGTAACTTCGTCCATCTCAAACTTCCCGAACCTCGTAGTTTCTGCGATCTCATCGAATTCCCGAGCAGGGTATATATATGTAATTATATTCTTGATACGAAACTAGGTGAGATTCGTGGGTCTTCTGCGTCCAGCATATAGATGCCCCTGTTGAACATGCATAACAAGACTTTCCCTGGATATAAAACACCTTCCACACTCATTCCATGCGCAGGGCCACACTTCCGTACCATCACTATACATCTTTCTGATCCCATGATGTTCGCTCAAATGCGTGGAAACGATTACCGGAGTAATGAGTTCTCCACACTGCGTAATTCCATCCTGGTCCCTCCATGCGCAGCGATGATTTACCGGAACTCGTACAGGATGAGACTGTTGCGCTGGTGAGGTAGAAAAGGGATGTGGATATCCCAGAAATAGTTGGATGGACGCAATTACACTTTCTGCGGAAGGCCGTTTCGGAGCTGATGACCAACACTGTTGGATGAAATCCCAATGCTGGTCACCTATTTTACGGTGCTCCGGACGCCCTGGATTCTGACCCTGAGCAACGCATAACACAATGCGAGGATCCTCCTTGAATTCTGACCATGGTAGTTTACCAGACAATACCTACAAGGGAGTGAGAACCAAATCATATGTTATACCCAGTGTACTTACCTGAAGACTGATATTTCCGAAAGAGTATATATCACTTTTCGTTGTCCTATTAGGCGCGTCTCGCGGGAAAACCAGTTCCGGTGCAGCCCATCGTAATGAACCTTGTTTTGTAGACATTTGGAGATAACGGAAAGCCTCAGGAATGTTTCCAACCAAGGAGGCATAACCAAAGTCGACCAGCCGCGCAGTGGAATTTGCGTCGATAAGCACGTTATTCTGTTCGGTATTCAGTAGAACATCGACAATTCAAATACTCAGTTGACTTACGCTGTTCAGATCGCCATGAACAATCGGACGAATAGGAAATGAATGTACTGTAGAGTATTATCTTCCGAGCCTTAGATAAGAGGATGATGACGTACAGTAGTTGAGGCCACTGGCAATGTCGAGCAGCTACAAGAGTGTGTGAGATGATCTATTAATCAATAGGTAATCCATCTTTGGTGAACGCACCAAGTTGAGACGGTGTGGGACACTTAGACTGCGATCGTGTTTCGCTAGGAAGCTGTGGAGAGTACCGTTGGGCATCCATAACGACACCAATGATAAGGCACCCCTCATTCCGAATCCATAAGCGATGCCCAAGAACGGGACGATATTTTGGTGATTCAACCTCTTCCAGATTCCCAGTTCCCGACGGATATCCATCATCTAGGAGATTATGGCATCAGCCTGGCTTCCTTGAGGACGTCGAGAAGTTCAAGGATATGATTGCTACCTTAGCAGACTGCCTCCTCCCCGCATCATCTTCGTCCATGGTGAATTTGAATCTGAAAGCTTTGACTGCAACCTGAGGAAGTGCTGGATCATGAGTAAGTGGTGCGGTAGTATGAAAGGTTCGAACCTCCTTTCGGACACCTGCGCTCTCATTGTACCAACATCTATAGACATCGCCAAAACTTCCACAGTTTGAGTACTGATCTTCTTTTTTGACGATATAGTTTGTAAGATCCGGTGGGGTGGAAATTCCTGACCGCTGATGCAGTAGGCATCATATCAGCGTGTCCGAGTCTCTATCATGTATCGCTCAAAGTTGAAGATACTTACTGACTGGGAGTCGTTGTTGGACATTTTTTGCGGGAAAGTGATTCAGTGGAAGGTGAGGGTACTATATCAGTGCCGTTGGAGTGGTATGGAGACAAGACTGGAATTTGGCGCTGGCGTGCTTGTGAACTTCTTGCCCACTGGAGCCTGGAGGTGGCGAAGATGCGCTCGAAGCTCGTTCCGATTTTGGAGTCTTCGTTCGTGCCCGGATCCGAAAACTTCTCGATGCTATCGATCTAAGTGTACACTACATCCTCCTCGAGCGGGCTTTGGAATGGATACTGCTGAGGAGCCCAACTCGGCTTGGGACGCGCGCTATGTGCAGAATCGATAGTGCTGCCCCGGGACGCGTATTCAATATTGGTTGCGCGACACGGGGATTCATCTGGTTGTACCTACTCCCGTTTTCGTGTTCATTTCGTGTTTTTAACTTTTTGCTCTGCTGACCTACCACCCAGGCTTTCCATACTTGCCCGTCTGAACAGACTAAGTCAGCAAAAATTCTACAAGCTGTCGTCGCCCACTTCACTCGCGAGTGCCAGCAAGTACTGCCCAGGCCTGCTATGTCCGTACTGGACCGTACAACGGCATCTGCTCGGAGCCAGATTCTATCGGCCTTTGCTCGCCCAGCTCTCCTTCATGGGTGCGTGCCAGTGGGCCTACCAAAAGTTGCCCCTCGAAGGAGGTGACACCACGGAAATGTTACCCAGCAAGATAGTCAGCTGGAGCTTGGTGCATGCCACGTGTTCCGGTTTGAGGTCTTTTTTTCTGTTCTGATCCCAACGAAATTACACCAACGACAACGAACAAGAACCGCTCGCGCAACTCGTTGCGCTTACACTCTCGTCTTACGAACAGTCTTTATTCGCTAGAGCTACCCTCCCAGTTCACGCTCTCGTCCTCGTCCAGTCTTGGCGCGCATACCATGGCTGCCTTCCGGATCCTAGATGACCTTTACAATCGTATTCTTGATTTCTTGTAGAGGTTCCAAATTTGGAAAACCGGAGGATGTTGCTCAAATGACGAGCGAGTTAGATAAGACAACGAAGCTCCGTTTCAGCAATCCTGCTAATTTATCTTATATTCGTTTCGGAACTATCAAGGACCGCGACCTTGTGTTCAACATCAAGTCTGGGAAGCTTGAAATTCCGGGGTAACAAATACTGTGTTCTTTTCTGTTATGTTAGTAGGTCATCAACAGAGATACATATAGAATTATTTTACAGTAGCAACGATCAGAGGATGTATGTATGTATTTATTCTATGTGGCAGCTTCTCATGTGTGCGTGCCAAGTCGCAATGCGAGAGTACGCTTGACCACAGTGGGGGCAGACGACTTTGAAGCCCAGGTGCGTTGAGATGTGGCGTTTGAACATGCCTATGCGAAGATTTTCACCGCAGGGATGGACGCCGTGTACCAACCAGTGACAAACCAGCCTCCGGTCCGCGGAGCCTTGCACGTCATGCCTATGGCGCAGATGGATGATGAGGTCGTCCAAGTTATCAAAGGCTTCGCCGCAGGGGGATTCTCCATACATGATTCCATCCTCGCCCCTCCATTTGCAGTGATAATTTTCCGAAACTCGTAGATGAGAAGGCGAGTGATGTGCTGCCTGAATGGACTTTGACAAGTAGGGGAAGGATGAGGTATTTGAATCTGCAAATGGACTGAGTGGCGAACATGGTGGAGTGTAAAAGCGGTCGATTGGAGAAGAAGTGTTGGATGGTACATCTGTGCCGCTATATATGTATATTGGTACATCTATCTGGTAACATTATATAAGTAAAGAACTCGCCTTGGTAGAAGGAAAGGTTCGAGTGGCGGCATGTGATGCTGGAGAAGGATCGAGGCTGTAGGGGGGATAGATAGGAGCAGGGAGTGGTCGCCGAGAGCTGGATCAGTGGAGGATCCAGTAGACAACAATGTGGAAGAGTCGGGGGAAGTCGTCGTCGGTAAATGATTAGGTAGTGTTCTATCCTGGTCTCCCTGGTAGTAAACACTCCGAGAGAGTCAGCACGATCGAGGTAACTTATGATAACAGCCATTAATTACCTGCTCATTTCATCTCTTTGGTCGAGACCAAAGCACTGAACTGGGCCATCATTCAGAAATAAATCCAATGGGTCCAAGGCAGGCTCATCTGGGACAACTATGGGACCGTATTGTTCCGATGGTGAGGTTGAACAGGGCTGTGGAGTGCTCAGGAATCGTTGGATGGACGCAATTATACTCTCTGCGGAAGGCCGTTTCGGAGCTGATGACCAACATTGTTGGATGAAATCCCAATGCTGGTCACTTATTCTATGATGCTCTGGACGCCCTGGATTAAGACCCTGAGCAAGGCATAAAATGACACAAATATCCCCCTCTATTTCTGACCATGGTTGTTTGCCGGACAATACCTACAAGGAAGTAAGAGCCAGATCTATTGTTATATCCAGTGGACTTACCTGAAGACTGATATTTCCGAAAGAATATATATCACTTTTCGTTGTCCTATTAGGCGCGTGTTGCCGGACTTGAACCAGTTCCGGTGCAGCCCATCGCAATGTGCCTAGTCTTGCAGACATTTGGAGATAACTCAAAGCCTCAGGTATGCTTCCCACCAAGGAAGCATGGCCAAAGTCAGCCAACCGCGCCGTGTAGTTTTCATCGACAAGCACATTATTCTGTTCTGGGTTCAGCTGAGGGCATCGACGATTCACGATTGACCTACGCTGCCCAGGTCACCGTGGACAATCGGACGAATGGGAAATGAGTGTACTGTGGAGTGTTATCTTCCGAGCCTTCTGAGATTGGACAATGATGACGTACAGTAGTTCAGGCCATTGGCAATGTCTAGCAGCTACAACGTTATGTGATAGGGTGAGATAATCTGATAAGGTGATCCATATTTGGTGAACACACCAGCTGGAGACGGTGTGGCACACTTAGACTGTGGTCATGTTTCTCTAGGAAACCGTGGAGAGTACCGTTGGGCATCCATAACGACACCAATGACAAGGCACCACGCATTCCGAACCCATAAGCGATGCCCAAGAATGGGACGATATTTTGGTGATTCAGCCTCTTCCAAATACCAAGTTCCCGACGAATAGCGATCATCTAAGGGATCACTTCAGCTGGACTTTCTTAACGACGATGATGAATTCAAGGATAGGATTACTACCTTAGCAGACTGCTTCCCCGCATCATCTTCGTCCATGATAAGTTTGAATCTGAAAGCTTTGACTGCGACCTGAGGAAGAGCTGGATCGTAAGTAGGTGTTGCGGTAGTTTGCAAAGTCCGAACCTCTTTTCGGACACCTTCGTTCTCATTGTACCAACATCTATAGACATCGCCAAAACGTCCACCGTCCCAGAAATGATCTTCTTTTTTGATATAGCTTGTAAGATCCAGTGGGGTTGAAATTCCTGACCGCTGATGTAGGCACCATATCAGCGCATAAGTCTCTAACAGCAGTCTGCTCAGTGTTTCACTCAAAGTTGAAGATACTTACAGACTGATCGTTGTTGGACATTGTTTGCCAGCAAGTGCCAAGTGCAGCGGAAAAAAAAAGGATGAGTGACAGATGGGTGGGCGGAATAGAGACAAGACTGGAATTTGGCGCTGGTGTTTTTGGAAGTGCCCATCAGGCTGGCGCCAGAAAAGATCACGGTGGCATTCGCCATACATACCGGCTTGATTCCGGACTAGCCCTCCCTCCGAAAACTTCTCGACGGAGGCTGTTGCTGACACGGAAACTCATCTCGCTGTACGTCTCGTTCTCGTGTCCATCCCGTGTTTTTACTCTTCTGACCTACCACACAGACATTTCATATTGGCCCGTTTCAGGTCTGAGTCAGCAAAATTCTACAACTTGTTCTCGTCTCCGCTTCACTCGCGAAATTCGAATCTGCCCTGCAACAGCAGCGCTCGTCGTCAACTATGTTTGTACAGCGAAGGCTCTACTCACAGAGCCAAATTGCAACGACCTTTGCTTGCCCAGTTCTCCTTCATGGGTGCGTGGGTCTACCAAAAGTCGTTCCCCGAAGGAAGTGACACCAGGGAAAGGTCACTCAGTGAGATGGCTGGAGCTTGATGCGTGCGTGTTCTGGTTCGAGGTCTTTTTTTGTTCTGATCCAAACTAAATTACACCGGCGACACCGAAATAGCAACTTGAACCGCTCGCGCAACTTCAAGTTGTTGCGCTTACACTTTCGTCTTACAAACAGTCTGCTCCATATCCGCTAGAGCTACCCTCCCATTTCACGCTCTCGTCCTTGTGCAGTCTTGGCGCGCATACCCTGGCTTCCCTGGTAGTCAACACTCTCAGAGAGTCAGCACGATTGAGACCTCACGCTATCATCGCAGCCATGGCCCATTCCTATGTTGCCAAATCGCTTTTCTTTGGTCCGCGTAGATCTACCCACAACTCCAATCGATCGGCCACAAATCCAACAACGTCCCTAAACGCCTGTCGTGCCGCCCAGCGACGACAACTATACGCAAAACACGTCCGTTTGACTCCATTTCTGCTTAGTTCCGAGCACTCTTACCACTCATGTAGGTTGTACTTGATATGCGAGATAATTTACGGGCGAGAGTAGGGAACGCCCAGGAATTACTCTACCTCACACCAGCTGCACTCAGGCTGCTCTTCATTGCTCCGCGGTATGTGATTCTCCTACTAGCCGTTCCCTTTATAAGTCGATTCACTGTCTTTGCTATTATAGTACAGGGCTGAGAACACCAAGCACGCGTTACATAGTTTATAATTCCCCATCCGTCCGTCATCCGTTACGATCAAGCTGTTTCTCCAGGACGCACGATCAGCTTCTTCGCGCTGACAAGGTTATTCTTCAGTTTGTCGAGCCCCGGGACGATGCCATTTAACCCGCCCGGGACGACTTCGACCGCATTAGGCTAATACAGGTGTGAATGAATGATTCGTCTTCTATAACCGACTAATACTAAAAGTACGCACGACGATGTCGCCAGCCTCCAGCAACGCTGGCAAGTGTTTGGCCAATGTGCGACCGATTGCCCTGTTGACGGGCGGATGTACGTTCCCAAATACGCCCAACACTTTCTTGGTACTTCCAGTTGTCTCCTTGATCGAGGACTGTAGAACAAGGACGATATGTCCACCTTCTGCGAGGGTGTTGTATCCAAATTGCTGAGTATCTGCTAAACCGATTGAATCATACACAAGAGAAATGGGCTTCGCGGTGACTCTGGAGATCTCAGCGCTCCAAGAAGACGTAGGGAGGTTACGGTCAATGACATGGGTAGCACCGAGCGATTTAAGGAGGTCGGTATTGTGCAATGATGCGGTAGTTATAATTGGAGAGAAACCGGAGAGTCGGGCGAATTGGATGACTGGTTAAGAATAGTGAACGATGTGAGTGTTGCACAGTAAGCGTGAGTACGAGAGCCCGCTGGCGAGTGTGCAACGCACCGTATTGTCCCACTGAACTCCCGCCTCCAAGGATAAGAATAGGTTGTCCCGCGTACAAGCCACGAGAACCATCCCACGGTGCTTTTAAGCCGACCCCAACGGGAGATGGAGAATACAGTGGGATGACCGCAGTACCAACACCAAGCGGAATTGAAGCTGCTTGGTCAAAATTGATGTTGTCTGGGAGCTATAAAAGCGTGAGATCAGGCTTGTAATATACCTTACAATGCACAATACCTTGCAAACGATCTCGGCCGGTGCCAAGGCGTACTCTTGGAAAGTCGCATAATCACCACCTAGTAAACCCCCTTGGTGGAAACTGAAGAAGAAACACAAATCAAGGCTTGTTGGATAAGAACACCATGCAACGAACGTACACTTTGTCGCCTTTCTTGAATTGTGTCACGCCTTCTCCCACAGCCTCAACTTGCCCGGCAGCATCGCTGCCCAAGGGGGTGGGGAAGTCGACTACAAAGACGCCATGTGACTGGATTTTCCAGTCCACAGGATTCAGTCCCGTAGCAATCACCTTGATGAGGACCTCTCCCGGTCCTGGGGATGGTATGGGTTTTGTGCCTACTTCGAAAGCACCAAACTTTTCTTTGAGGAAGAGCGCTCGGGAGACTGACATGGATATAAGAGTTTGGGTGAATTGACATCGAGAGCATGCGGGCCAACTATTTATCTGCATACCGGTTTTAATTTTGGGTACCCATCAGTCATCTTCAAATCAGCATATATTCAACTTTGACGGCACGCATTGGTGACTTGCTTACACCGTCACGGTGAGTCGCAGAGATACTAGTAAGCCAGCATTTACATAAAATGGCTGACAATTTTCACATTATGGATCAACTTACCATTACTTGTCATTTTATGACGATCAATAAATGACATTATCATGATTGCCATCATCCTCGACCTTTGTAAGGGATTCTTCGTCCTGGCTTGAAAGTGTCGAAGATTGAAGATTACTTTTAGTAATTTCCCACAGTATTTGTAGTCGTGCATGAGTCAGCGATGTTAGCGCGCGCGGAGACAATCCCTTTCTCGCGCCCACCCATCGCTCCCTTTTCTCTCAGGCACTTCCGTCCCTCGGAGGGGCTCAATGAGCTCTACCCACCCTCTGTCCGTTGCGCGTCACCACACCTTCACGGTTGCACTTGCTTTCCAGGGGACTCCTATGTATAAGCTCACGGTTCCTCTCTCCACCGAGCTCATAGAAAAATTTCAATACCGATTCGATCTGAGACTCGAGTGGTTACCAATCGGCAAGGAATGATAATCGGCCATGCAAAACTCTGGTGTAATTCGACCCCCATACCGAGCGCCACACCCTCCAAAAAAAACTCTGGTCGCTAGATTTCCACGCCTTCCCAAGACATGTATTCTGCAGTTGGTTCCCAGCCAAAACTCGTTTGCGCGGCAAGGCGTCTCCGATATGACCTTTCTTCTTCAGCCGCCTGTTGAAGGCCTACCGTGTTCCTGAGGGTCTCCCGGAGCGCAGGACAAGTCGAAAAGAACGGATACGTGGAGACGTCGAGGCCCGCAGCGTATATGCGCAGACACGGGTCATCGATGTCCGCGTCCGAATCCGACTCGGGGAAGGTACTGGAGAACGACGCCGATTGGCCAAAGTCGGCCAAGATGGCTATGTAGGGCGGTCCGCCGTGTCTGCCACCTAGGTCTTCGTCTGTCAAGCTGATGGTGTCCAAAACGTCTCTGGAACTCTTCGACCCGATCTTTTCCGTTATGAAAATATGCGACATTCGCGGCCCCTTGGAGGCGACTTCGTCTCCTTCACCTTTGAAGTAGATGGGTATGACCTTGTTGACAAGAGGCTGTTGATAAGGACACTGCACTGCGGTCGTTCGTACCCAGAGCCGTTCAGTCCATTCGTCCCAGCTACACAGCAAATCATTCAGAGTCGAAAAAAAATACCTTGCAAAGTTGAAACACCCACCTCAAGAACCCTTCCTGGTCAAACATCAGCTTTCCTTCCATACGAATCCAGTGCGAAAAATCCAGGTACGCGTTTTCAAACATCTTGCGCCTGCGAGACGCTTGCGTCTCATCTTCGCCCCATACCTGTGATCCGAACGTGAACTCGAGCCAACCCGTAACCGGCACCATGGTGCAGTCTCGGAGATTCTGTTTCCACTCTGACGGCGTTCCGATCTTGTAGTCCATCTCGGGCT
>JBBPQC010000764.1:0-14692 GCA_038092295.1 Leccinum arenicola
CCTCACGACTTGATGGAGGGTCAGTGACTAGTGCCCGTTTCGTTTCGTTTTTTTGATTGAGAATTCAGTATTGCATGAAGAAACCGAACGTAGCCCAAGTTGTGAATTGGGATATCAGAGCAATCGGAGCTTGCAGGAGGCTTCAATTTGTTGATGACTTGTTTTCTTTTTGATCTTGGAGGATGTCGAAGGAGAATACATAGCCACGTTTACCTGTGCTATTTGTTGTATCCAGAACAGGTGGGCCGGGATTGGAGCCCGACAACGTTGCAGTGTCTTCGGCCGCAGTCAGATGCTCTCGGGGTCTCGTGTCGGAGTTCTTTCGGCACGTGTCGGCCTTTTGTAAACTGATTTCGCGATCCTGCATGTTTATGAAAACAACTCAGGCTCCTAACCATCCGCTATTAAGAGAGAGAGTGGCGGTGTTCTGTTCGAACCCCGCAACTTTAATCCACTCTCTCTCTCCATAGCGGCTGGCAGAAAACATTTGTAAATATTGCGCAGCCACCACTCGTGACCAGCGGAATTCGAAAAACAAAGGAGAAAAATAAAAAATTACTGTATGATATCTGTGTGATATACAAGAATTCTTTAGACTTCATGTCGTAAGATCTGATCATGTCAGCGTGTCGGCAAAATGTGTGCTCATGTGAAGTAACCAACCTCCTCGAGAGAAGAACGCCTCGGATCTCACATCCCGACGCTTGCTCAAATCTGTGCTCGCACAGACTCAGAAGCCAGGTGTGTCACGGTGTGCGCACTCGTGCTCGAGACGTGCCGAGGTTCTGAAAATTATTCAGGCTATAGAAAACCTATGCTACCGTGTTGTAGTAATCAGCCCTGAGCAGGTTATGAAGGATGGTGGCATTTCGCCGGGACTCTGTATTGAGGATAAGCCACTTTACATACATCAGTGCCGGCAATGCCTTCCATCAGCGCCGGTGTCGGCGTTCGTGGTCGACACCGTGTCGTTGTCAGTAACAATAACGGCAGCATGCAGGAGCAACTGCACAACGGGCACAGTTGTGCACGTCGTGTGGTTGCTTCTGCATGCGAGGGGATGGGAAGGAGTCAGGGATGAGGAAGGTGGGCGTCGGTGTCGATGTCGCGTTGTCTGTCGACGATTGTGGCTCCGTTGTAGTCGTGTTGTGGATGTGGTTGTCGACGCCACGTTGTCGCCCGGGCCCGTCGTCAATGATGTTCGGGCTGTTGTCGGTGTGGTTGAGCCAGTCGATGTAGCGTGATGGTTCATCCGTCGTCTTCGTCGCAAGTCGCGATGTGGCATGACGTCGTGTTGTTCGTCGTGTGTTCGACGTTGCTCGCGTCATCGAGTCGTGGCGGTCGTTGAGTTCTCAGTGTTCGTGGTCGACGCCGCGTTGATGTGACGTGTGGTTCATTAACTCGTCGTGGCGTGACGGTGTCGTCCCGTCGTTGTCGCGTCTTCAATCGGCATCATTGTCGTCGTTTACTCGTCGCACTGAGTTGGTCGTCACATGATCAACCCTCGGCGAGTGCGCGCACTAAGCGCAGAGACACACTGGTGAAACCCATCACGGGTACAAAGGAAAGGCGGGGTCGTCCAAGTCCGAGTCATCCGAGTCGTCGCTGTCGTCGATGCGTTGTCGCCCTCGTCTCCCTTCCATGGCGTCGTCGCGTCGCCAGTGTCGTCAAGTCATTGAGTCAACAGTTCGTCGTCGTATCGCCGTTGTCGTCAACGTGCGGGGAAAAATCCGCGGGTCCCGGGTACGGGTTCAAGTGAGATCCTCTATATCATTCACACTCGTGTTCAACGAGTAGATAGATCCTTAAATGTGTGGTCAGCGACTTGGGATAAGGGCGAGGGTGTGATAGCGACAATACCTGTTGACGACAACGCCGAGACGATCTTGCCAGTGGCCGTGAGATCTCGATACCACACTACGTTCAACGAACATGTTACATGAGCAGACTAGAGTTGCAGCATAAGCATCATGGGCACTCAGATGGTTGTTGTACCGTGGTGAGTTCAAGATGGTGAGCAGGAATTGGGAAAGAGATATATCGCCGGCAAAGATGTCGAGTAGCAAGTCGGTAGCGATCCATGATATCGATATCGGTGACGGCACGAAGTTAACAAAAAGCAAATTTTTATTAACCCTATTTTAGGGTAGCATCACCGTACATGTACTATTTTTCGAATTCCGCTGGTCACGAGTGGTGGCTGCGCAATGTTTACAAATGTTTTCTGCCAGCCGCTATGGAGAGAGAGAGTGGATTAAAGTTGCGGGGTTCGAACAGAACACCGCCACTCTCTCTCTTAATAGCGGATGGTTAGGAGCCTGAAAACAACTGTAATAATCACACTGTGAAATTGTTTGAAACAACAGTTCAAGAAGCCGGCGGGTCGTCGTTGTTATAAACAACTGAAAGTCATGGCTCTAGTGCGAGGGAAGATAGCTTGGATAGGGTTTTGTAGGAGTGGGCGAAAGCCGGAGCGGTCGGAGCGGTCCGGGGACGCTTGGCACTAGCGGTGGTTTTCCAGCCTGCTGCTGGTTCCGTCGAGCGAGCTGAAAGGGCTGACCGGGCACAACGAACGATAAAAAGAGGCGGTCGCTGGAATTGCCAGTGAGACCTGAGTTCTGAGTCTCTGAGCGTGGTGGGCGGGAGCAAAAAACGAAAGCGTCCGCGAGCGAGATGCGCTGGCAGCCGGTGTCGTCACCCTGGTCGCTTAACTCACAGTGGTGACGGACTTTATTTTAGGAAGGACACGTGCCGCTCCCTGCCTACAATTCAACCTGCCATCGTAACGCTCCGAGGTATTTAAATGAAGCCATCGAGTCAGGCCGCAGCCCTCAGGCGTCTGTATCGCCTGCTTCACAAGGGGTGTGTACCTGTCCCCTCCGACCGAAAATATGGGAGGTGTCCATGTAGCTCAGCACCTCGAAGTCATTCTCCGTGTTCTCAATATCACCAGGATGTGTCAAAGTTCGTCATTTTCTTTGATCTATCACTCAATGATGTTTACGAGGATCACGTCGCAGCGGCCGGCTCTGTGGCCATTTTGTACGATCATAGTAAGTAATCTGTGCTCAGTGCTCTCGATATACCATTGACCGTGCACATAGTTATCACGCTCGATCAAGAGGTGATTTTATCGAGTCTCTTTCAATACCTGTACTGACTGTCTGATCAACAAGGTTAATTACGTCTGGGTAATCACATATGCCTCGTATTCTTTTGACCACGCGATAATTTTATTTCTCACAGAAACATCCTATCTCCTTTGGAAGTGTCAACTATATTGTGGTAAGTTTGTTCGCCTGGTGATCATCTCTGAGGGTATATCTACTCTACACTCCAGATCCGTTACATTGGTGATGCTATGGCCATGTGAGTCTACATGCGGCACCGGTTGTAATGATATTGCTCACTGCGATCAAATTTTCAGCTTGAATCTCATCAGTAAGTGATGTTTATATGCCGCCCATGGTACTTTCTGGATTCTGCACAGATTTCTTGGGGCAGGGAGTCCAAACTGTGATCGTGCGTGAACATCTTCTTATACATATTCCCTTCTGATGGCTTGATAGTTGTGAGTTCTTTTTCTGTCACCACTCGAGAACAAATGTCATCAACCCCTCCAAATGAACAATGTTTCACAGCTGTGAGTAAACATCAATCATGGGTACCTCTTTCCTCCTCTCAGTTTCGTTCAAGGCAAAATCTACTTCTTATTCCTGACATGGCTGTTCATTCTGATAACGTTCTTGGTCGAACGTGCGTCCGAAAGCCTTAGTTTCTTTTAGTTGATTTGACCCTTTTCCAAGTGGTACTCCAGGCTCGATTATATGCCCTGTACCAACAATCAAGATTCATCCTCGCCATCATAGTTTTTGTTTGTGTGTCTAAAATCGCGGCGATGGCGACTATCATGGGTTTCCTTGACATGTATTGGCACAGTACGTCCCTGCACCACAGTTTTTTCGCTACTCGCGATGCGACGTGCTAACTGCTTGGACACAGTGACGAATGAGATTATCACAGGGTCATACATGTGTGCCGACGAAGACGCACCATCCTTTTATCAGCTGTACATACTTTGGTTGCCCACAATCGTGTGCGACAGTATATTGTGCCTACTGGCGTTGTCGCATGGCATCCGCACTTGGATGTCGGGATATCGTATCAGGGGAAAGAACAGAGTGTTTCTTTCAGACGTCCTCGTAAAGGGAAACGTGGGGTACTTTCTCTGGTACGCATTATCATCTGCTTCATCTCGACCTCAAACAATGACGCTGACATGACCGAACATTGTGAACCATGCATGTGATAGCGTCATCCTCGTTAGTATCGTGAACATCATCATTGGGCAATTCCTTGGTGTACGCATCTCATTCTGACCACTCCCACGGCGTTCAAACACGCACTGAATCGAAATGTGCATTAGATCACGTGGACGAAGGTCTCAGAGGCATTTCCATCACCGATACAGGTAGTGATCGGTTGTCGACTGATCCTCAACCTCCGTTCGACCCTTGCGCGCAATACAGAGGGGGACCGTCTCAGTCGGGACCTCGAGACTGCGTGCTTTGCTCTTCCGGACGTCCACTCACGGGCCACCTTGACTCCTTGAGTGGTGAATGTCATACTGCGTACCCTTCCCCTCTGATCCTTAGCCTGTACACCTTGACAATGGACGCGAGCAATGTTGCATGCTATATTGTTGCAACTGTGTGGAGCGATCGGTACCGTACCCCGGGTGAAATTCCATGAGAATACCCACGTTAGCTCTTCGGAATGGTGACCCCACTTTTGGTCTCGTGTTCAAACTGTCTTTCTCACTATAACCATGGGCGTACGCTTAGACTTGCATTCTGTTGGTTCTATATAGTTACCTCACGCACGGTTGTCCGTTTGGTCACTATTTGATATACTTTAAACAGAGCCGGAGTAGATGCTCAAGTCAGGCTTGTGCCTGGGGACGTCGATCCTCTTCGCACCGGCGCTGAGGAGTCAGGGGATGACGTAGGATGGGACGTAGATGCTGTGACGGCCGTTCAGCACGTGTCTTATGGCCTCGGTGACCTTTGATCTGGCTGCTGTACTTGTACTATCTGGCTTTGTAGCCAAAAGTATCTATACACGTGCGATCACACGAAGTAGAGCTTCCTTTGGGGAAGCCTTCGCCGTGTGAAGACTCTCTTTCGTGCGGCGGGACTATCGGACTATCGGGCTCTCCCGGGTTGCTCCCGGGTCGGCCTTCGTAGCGCTCAGGCTGTCATAGCCACAGTATGATTCTAGACAGTGCCGACGTGTGCCGAGACCCGGGGGCTGCGCGCTCGCAGCGCATCAATGCATCAACGACTCGGATCATACTCACTGCCATGCCACCCTACACGATTCAGATCTCCAGGGTCGAATACCCATCTTAGGCCTTCATCTACAATGTCCCAGAGATCTGCAGCATTCCGGGAGTCAAGAAAACAGCAACTTTCAAAACCTGACTCCCCGGGAAAACTCGGATCGAACTGTCACAGTCTGTCACCAAAACAAGCACGGCCTGGCCTGAGGCCTCGCTCTCTCTCATTTGAAGATCTCAATCTCATCAAGGCTCTGTGGCCGCCGTACCGGCAGTCTAATACCCATTTCAGCAGGAGTTAGCAAGCCGACGTGATGTCATCGACGTCGTGTCCATTCCGGCGCACTCCTCTGTGTCTCGGCTTCTCACTGGCACGCAAACAAGTCTCCCGCCATATGACACTCGAACGGAATGTTCTCAAACGCTTATTACAAGAAATATATTGCGGACATCGCGCCCGATCTGGAGATCCTCATGTTTGGTGCGAAGCTGGAAAGGATGATTGGACTACATGGCGAAAAAATGGATGTTCATCCAAGGAGACTCGGATCTGTTTGCAGAGGGTGCTTTATTCGAGGGACGTGCTACTCCTATCGGTCCTCACCCTTGACAGTATTATCGCTCACAGCTTAATTGAGGGGCCAACGACTGGTGCCTGTTTCGTTCAGTTTCTCCGTGAGCTCGCTGTTACAATATCTGTTTTCTTTATCGAGATCGTGTGTTGCCAATATTGCATGGAGAGATTGAACGTAGCCCAAGTTATGAGTCGTGATGTCGGAGCTTGGCCTCCTTCAATTTGCCGATCTTGTCTTTCTTTTTGATCTTAGAAGATTTCGGAGGAGAGTACATGGCCACGTTTACGAGGAAAATAGCTGTTCTATTCGCTGTATCCAGATCAGAGTGGATCGTTGCAGTGTCTCGCGTCGGAGTTCCCCCGGCACGTCTCGGCACTGTCTAAACTGATTTCACGATTCCGCATATTCATGAGGACAGCTGTAATGACCACGCCGTGAAATTGTACGAAACAACTATCAAGAAGCCGCCGGGTCGTCGCTGTTATAAACAATTGTCAGAAAGTCATGGCTCTAGTGAGGTGCGAGGGCGGATAGCTTCAAGTTGCGGTGGATGATCTGAGGGTTATGTAAGAGTGGGTGAATTCCGGAGGGGGAGCGGGCCCGGGGAGGCTTGGTGCTAGCGGTGGCTTTCCAGCCCGCTGTGCTGCTTGTCGTCGAGCGACCTGCGAAGGCTGAGCGTGCACAACGAACGGTAAAAAGAGGCGGCCGCTAGACCTACCAATGAGACCTGAGATCTGAGAGTGAGAGTGGTGGGCCGGAGTAAAAAACGAAAGCGTCCGCGAGCGAGATGCGCTGCCAGCAGCCGGTGAGCTGAGGTGGCCGCCCCGGTCGCTTGTTTAACTCACAGCGGCAACGGACTTTATCCTAGGAAGAACAATTCCGATCCTTGCCTACTACAATGATCAGGCTCGACCTTCCATCGTAGTACGAGGTATTTAAATGAAGCCTCCGAGTCAGGCGTCGCCTGCTTCACAAAGGCCCGTCTCCTGATATCCGAAGATATGCAAAGTGCCAGTGTCCACGTACTAGCTCAGCACCCTGAACTTGAAGCCATTATCCGTGTTCTCAATATCACCAGGATGTGTCAAAGTTCGTCATTTTCTTTCATACCTCATCATCGAATGATTTTTACGAGGAATAACTTCGCAGCGGTCGGCTCTGTGGCCATTTTGTACGATCATGGTAAGTAATCTGTGCTCGGTGTTCTCGATAGTATTACCAATGACCGTGCATATTCTAGTTATCACGCTCGATCAAGAGGTGATTCTATCGGATCTCTTTCAATACTTGTACTGACTATCTGGTCAACAAGGTTAATTACGTCTGGGTAATCATCTATGCCTCGTATTCTTTTGACCACGCAATGATTTCATTTTCTCACAGAAACATCCTATCTCCTTTGGAAGTGTCAACTATATTGTGGTAAGTTTGTTCGCCTGGTGATCATCTCTGAGAGTATATCTACTCTACACTCCAGATCCGTTATATTGGTGATACTATGGCCATGTGAGTCTACATGCGGCAGTGGAAGTTGTATGATATTACTCACTACGATCAATTTTTCAGCTTGAATCTCATCAGTAAGTGATGTTTATATGCCGCCCGTGGTACTTTCTGGATTCTGCACAGATTTCTTGGGGCAGGGAGTCCAAACTGTGATCGTACGTGAACATCTTCTTATACTTATTCCCTTCTGATGACCTGATAGTTGTGAGTTCGTTTTCTGTCGCCACTCGAGAAAAAACGTCATCAACCTCTCCAAATGATCAACGTTTCACAGCTGTGAGTAAACATCAATCATGGGTACCTCTTTCCTCCTCTCAGTTTCGTTCAAGGCAAAATCTACTTCTTATTCCTGACATGGCTGTTCATTCTGATAATGTTCTTGGTCGAACGTGTGTCCGAAAACTTGGTTTCTTTGAGTTATATTTGACCCTTTTCCAAGTGGTACTCCAGGCTCGTTTATATGCCCTGTACCAACAGTCAAGATTCATTCTCGTCATCATGGTTTTTCTTTGTGTGTCTAAAGTTGCGGCGATGGCGACTATCATGGGTTTCCTTGACATGTATTGGCACAGTACGTCCCTGCACCACATTTCCCTGCATTTTTTCGCTCTTCGCGATGGTATGTGCTAACTGCTTGGATACAGTCACGAACGAGATTTTTACAGGGTCCTACATGTGTGCCGACGAAAGGGCCCCATCCTTCTTTCAGTTGTACATACTTTGGTTGCCCGCGATCGTGTGCGACAGTGTGTTGTGCCTACTGGCGTTGTGGAACGGCATCCGCACTTGGATGTCGGAATATCGTATCAGGGGAAATAACAGAGTGTTTCTTGCAGACGTCCTCGTGAAGGGAAACCTGGCGTACTTTCTCTGGTGCGCATTATCATTTACTTCATCTCGACCTCAAACGATGACGCTGACACGACCTAACATTGTGAACCATGCATGCGATAGCGTCATCCTCATCAGTCTCGTGAACATCATCATTGGGCAATTCCTTGGTGTATGTATCTCATTCTGACCACTCCCACGGCGTTCAAACATGTACTGAATCGAGATGTGCATTAGATCATGTGGACGGAGGTCTCAGAGGCATTTCCATCGCCGATACAGGTAGTAATCGGTTGTCGACTGATCCTCAACCTCCGTTCGACCCTTGCGCGCAACACAGAGGAGGACTGTCACGGTATCAGTCGGGACCTCGAGACGGCGTGCTTTGCTCTTCCGGATGTCCACTCCCGGGCCTCCTTGACTCCTTGAGTGGTGACTTTCATACTGCCTGCCTGAGGCCCGAGCCCCGTACCCTGCTTCTCTGATCCTTAGCGTATACACCTTGAAAATTAGCATGAATAATGTTGCATGCTACATAATGTTATTACTATATGGCGCGATGATATTGTACTCCGGGTGACATTCCATGAGTACCCACGTTAGCTCTGAATGGTGACCCCACTTTCAGTCTCGTATTCAATCTGTCTTCTTATCACTATGACCATGAACGTACACCTGGACTTGTGTTCTGTTGGTTCTATATAGTCACCTCATGCACAGTTGAATTGTTTTGGCATAGCCGGAAGTAGATGCTCACGTCAGGCTTGTGCCTGGGACGTCGATCATCTTGGCACCGGTGCGTCGATCTGCCCATTGCTTATCACATTCTCTGAAGGTATACAGTCGACTCCCTCATAACCCATACCAGGGATAAATCGATAACCCATACTCCCTCATAAGCCATAGATTTTTGGATTCCCGAATTGCTTTTTGACGCCCTATGGTCTCTCCAATAACCCATACTCCCTTATAACCCATACATTTTGAGCTGTCCAGACAGGTATGGGTTATGAGGGAGTCGACTGTATTTACACCCCATGCTCCAGATCCGTTATTTTGGTGATGCTATTGCTACTCAGTGCCTGTTTGATTGACATCGCCTGATCCGACTTTTTCGCTTTGAATCCTGAGTATCAGGGGATGTTTACGTACTTATCTAGGTGCTTTCTGAACTTTGTACAGACTTTCTTGCCAAGGAGTCGAAACCGTAAATTGTAATCATATACATATAAACGTTTGCGTGCATTTTCATCTTCCGAAGTCCATATGCTGCAGTCTGTACGTTGAACGTGGCGGAAATGCTTGGCAGAGCTGTTGCCCTGGTGCAACCAATACAAAGGCGATCGTAAATCGTTAGCATGATCATTACCGCCCCTGGGAAGTGCCTGTGGACCCCCTGAGTACTGAGCACTGAGTAGCCAACACCGTAGCGACAGGTCTAGACATGGCCAACAATATACATCAGTACAGCATATCAACAAGCATCACGGTTCCTGGCCTAATGCAGTTTTCGAGCTCCCACAGCTGACAGGGTACGCGAACGTGCGGATACAAGTCACACAGCGACTGTAGCGACGGTCAATGCATTCAGGTCCTCCGCCGTAATGTCTAGGGTAGCTGTCCTTCCAGGAGTGCGGGTGGTGAAGTCGTCGTGCTCCAATGAACTTTCAGACTCAGACTGAAGCGGTTCGTTAAGAGAAACGAGGATCACCCGGTACACGTATGTGACCAGGACGAGCAAATTGCAGACGACCAACGCCGATGTCAACTTCGGGTCTTTTGGTTAGGCCTTTATGAGCCACGGATAGTGGCGGGAAGAGTGATACCTCAAGGTTAAACGCCACGAATGTAATGGTCGTGGCTGCTACCATTTCGCAGATAGCGTAGAACAGGGAAAACATTGACATGATTGCGCTCGACGAAAACAAGGTCAAAATCATTCGACGTTGCCGTCGGGGGATATTGACTCTCCAAAGGAGTTTCAGAGATAGGACAACCAAGGTGCAGTCTGAGACTAAGTCGGCTAGCGAAAAAGGAAAGGTTAGATGTCGATGATGGGGTCGCTCGTCGATCACATACTTAACACCCCGAGGAAGACTATGGGCTCCGACAAGACACAAGTTGGCCATTCTGCTACAAGCCCCGGTACAGGTGTCATGTTATTGAGACACCACCACGTCTTCAATACGATCAAAGTCGTCCAAAATGTAACACTTGAAGACGATGGCGACAACCCGTGAAAAGGTACTATGGATGAATGGCGAGGGCGGAATGACCCGGATGGTTGAGTAGAGAAGACTCATGCGAACAGCCCTAGTCACCACCCAGTGTCACTTGTCAGAGTACAACACATTGCAAGGCAAGAGTTGCATACTGCGCTCGTGAAAGTGCTCGACGTTATCCAACTAGCGATAAGCGCCGCCTCATAATCAGCTGCTGGCCGAAGTTGTTAGTGCAAATCAGTTAAACTGATGGAACAAATCATCTTGCCAGATGCAGAAGAGACGAACTGGCTGACGAGGAATGTCGTCCCGAACACGAATACAACCACTGCCCATGCCCACCAAAATCGTTGTATGTGCAATCGAAAGAACAAATGAAAGAGCGTGGTCCGGATATAGTGATCCCAAAGTCCACTTTGAACTCAGATGGTCGAACACAAAGTATTTAGGCCCTCGTTTGATTTGTCTTGACCATCATCCACCATTAAAAACTTAAACACTTTGACTTAAAAAAAGAAGAAAAAAAAGGTCAGGCACTGGATTTGCAATGGGGTCATCCTGTTGCATGGAAGGTCCTACCCAGTGCCCTGAATATCGTTCGGGGTCATCCCGTTTGCTTGGAGGGTCTACGCTGGGGCCGCCAATGGGTCAGCTGGAGAGGTGTGCGAATCAGTACGATGAAGATGCTCAAGTTCCAGGAAGTGGATGAGCGCGATCATGCACGCACAGGACGAACGGAGTGTGTGTGGCAGCGGACGTACGCACTGTCCTTTTCTCAAGATGTTGTGCTCAATCTCCAATCCCCTGCAGTCCCAACCACAGACGAAACAGTATAGGTCAGGACCAACACTCTCTTCCTGAAGTATCATGACTCTACAACCTACAACCCTCACCCCTTGGCCTATCCGACATCGGATATCACCAAGTTCATACCTTATTTCTGTTCTTCAAGAATGGCATCCTGATTGCAATGACTCCTGTGCTAAGCTTGAATCGAGTGTCTACATGTCACTGCTTCTCTCATAGTCTTCCAGACATTGTTTTCTACGGTTTCAGCACCATTAATGTGTAGCCCTGCCCACATCTTCCCTATGATTTTGTGGGTTTTTTTTTTTTGTATTCGTTGCAGTTCGACATTGCAAACCAGATCCAGGGAGCATAAGGAAGAGCAAGGCGAACAAACCTTATAGGCATATTGTGACAGGCAGAATCAAAATATGCGATACGGCGGTGATTCTTCGGTGGCTTTGGTTCCACTATGCCTTGCATACTCCTCGCTCTTCAGCTTCAGCAGTCAGTTGGTGTTTTCCAGTCTCGGGATGCAGTTGTTTACGTTTTGGTACAACGACATGAACGGAGGCAGTCACTGGTTGTCAAAGAATGTCCTCTTAGCCGCGATGTATAGTTGTAGTGGATTGGGATTCATTCTCGTCGCAAGTGCGTTGCTCATTCGTTTTCCCCATTCATTTTGATAATTATCTTCGAATCTCCTTTTTTGCGCACCACGAACTCAAGTAGTGATCCCTCCAAATCCAGCGAGGCCGGAAACCTTGCTGTCCAACCACCATCGTCGTCATCACCTTTACCGTACATATCCAAGACTGCAAAGACACGGAAGGCGTGACTCGGATCGGGCGCTGTAGTAATACTGCCCCGATCAGGTTCCCCGTTATCTCGCGGCTCGTGGCCGGCCTTAGTATCCCATATGGTCTTTCCTCTTCTGCTGCATTTGGGATGTCAGCTGGTTCTACACGCTCGCCTTAGTCGCATATGGGTGTTTTGTCGGGGGACGAGTTTTGTCCCTGCGAAAACGTGACGCCAACAAACAGTCGTGCAAGTATTACAGCGTGAGTGTTCGACGGCCGGAGTGCTTATGTGTCTTGTCAGACGTGACAATTTTGATGGCATTGCAAAATACGGAGACCTGCTAGACTGCTACAGATCTGGTTCACGTCCGTCAACTTGTTACTACCCAGGTACTGGAATAATTTCCATGCTAGTAACGAGGTTCCGGGTGGGGAGTTGCTTCAGAGAACTTGAGGCCTGTTTTCGAGTGCGTCACTCCTGAATGGGTTGCACTGATCACATGGGGTGGACGTCTTCGAGATGATCCAATGATGTTTATTCAACGGAGAAATGATATCATTGGCACGCCTATCGAAAATCAGAGTCGGTGCGGACCATACATATTGTAATGCTAACAACCGCGCTCCATCAAACTAGAGTATTTCAGAGTCGATAGAGCGAAGCTGTCCAGCATTCCATAGCAGACTCAAAATGTTACTTGTGTGCCATGACACTACAGGGAGAAAACTTGAAAGATTTTCATAATGCCTCACCTGCAACTTGCAAGAGTGTTGTTAGAACACCGTGCACGATTGTGATGTTGTTCACATAGCAGCGACCAGGGTGGCAGAGAAGTGGATTCCAGAGTGCAAATCCGAAATGGCATCACCTCTTGACGCTTGTATCATGATCTAGTGCAGCGAGGCACTCGTCTGAGACTGCAAAAAATCTCGCTCTGAATTTTGCAGTCGCTTCGATGATTTCGGAGGTGTGGACTGGAGTCCGAGTCCGAATCGCTTTGTTGTTCAACGAGAGAAATCACTGTTCTACTAAGTTACATAATCTAATGGCGCCAAGGACCACATTGACCACAAACGTCAACAAGTTTACCAAACCCGTCCGGGCCAGCCCGACACCCGTCCCGGTTCAAAGTATTTTATGTTGTTCACAGCCTGCCCGCGCTAGGGTGTCCAGCTACTGGCACTGGGCGCAAACTGGGCGCCTGGAAAACCACCACCGGACCTAGTCATATTCCGTAGAACTAATATGAACCTTATCAGTCGACGACTGACGCAATTGGTATCATTCGGATAACGTTGTGAGCGTCGTCCTAAAACATGCTACTGCCATACCTGCCTCGTGTAGAGGAGGCTCTGACAAAGGGCAGTTCATTACGGAATGGCTGGCGGGCGGTCGGAGCGAGTTGAATGCCTTAGTAATTCTGAGGTGCGCTTTGCTTCATATTTGGTCTGAACGGAAGTTAGCAGTGGTGGTTCCGAATTGAAACTGTGGCAAAACATCTCAAGCCTTAAAATACAAGATTTTCGCCCCGTTATTGTTGATTTATGATCAAAGATCAGTGAGTCTCCAACGGGTATTCATTCGTTACGACCGAACACCGGCTCGCGCGCTCCAGGTACATGGGCCCATCGCTCCATACACAGTATGGTCATGTAGAGCCAGCAATCTCCGACTTGAAGGTTCCTGGAGAATCTTCTTGCTTTTCTGTGCAATGCACAGGTTGATAGTCCCGCTGAAGTTTGTCTTCCGAAGGCCCTCTCAATTAGATATGGGAATTCTCGTTCAACTATGGACCCATGAACCACGCGCCACTGTAGGGAGTCAGGGACATTGAATGTAACATTGATAGCAAAATTGGCGCCTCGTTATCTGTCCCATCGAGTTATCCATTAATTTGACTCGGATGCGAAAGGTATTCTTGCTTATCTCGTTCAATCGCCATCCTCAGTGCCAGTGTTCGTTTTCTGTTCTGCCATCGTACAAACTGTTTCCACTGATCCGTCTTTTTCGCTCTTAAAGCCGGACTCAGATGATCGTCATCAGCCAAGAAGCTGTGAATGGTACTTTGACCTTCATATTATTCGGCCGTGCGTTACGGGTTTCCACGTTAATATTAACTTTCTGATATCGCAGGAACCCGTGCAAGGTCGCTCCCATCGACATATGGGGATATACAGACCCTGTCCGCTCCTCGGGTCAGTACAACTTTGAGAACCGTTCGGAACAGCTTTCTCTGCACAAGCTGTCTAGGTCAATCGGTTTGGACAATAACCGGGATACAGAGACAATGCGACATATAAACAGGCTTACCAAAAACATGGGTTGGAAAGACCAGAGCACCATACGCGATTCATCCGCTGAAGTACCATGACTGTGCAACGCTCGCCCCTTGACCTATCCGACATCGAATATCACCTTTATACTGTATTTCTATTCTTGAAAAATGACATCCTGACTACGATCATTCCTATGGTAAGCTTGGATCTGGCGTTCACCTGTTTCTGTTTGGCTCACAATTTTCCAGACATTGTTTTCTGTTGCCTCAGCACCGCTGTGTAGCCCTGCCCATATCTTCCCTACAATTCTGTGGATTTCTTTGCATTTATTGCAGTTCGACATTGCAAACCAGATCA
>JBBPQC010000765.1:0-14690 GCA_038092295.1 Leccinum arenicola
TCCCTGTTAGGTAGATATTCTCCAGTGTATTCGGGCGGTGCTGATGGAGCCTTTGGATGAGCATGGGGCGGGAGGGGGAGACGCGGAGGAGGAGGGCGAGGGAAATCACGAGAATCACAGTGACAGCAGCATGCAGCAGCGACTACGCAGCGCACACGAGCGTGCGCGTTGCGTGATCGCTTCTGCACGCTGGGGGATGGGGATGGTATCGTCGTCGTGGGAGGGTGGCAGGGAGGGGAGGGGGAGGGGGATGGGAGGGCCCGCCATCAAGCTCAATCTCACATCGAGCCTTTTGTAATGACATTATGCTGTCCTTTGGGTAACGAGGAAATTGACATATGATTTCGACACATGTACCTCGTTGCCCTGGGGAGTATTTATACAGCCAAGTCGCATTCCGAGGTGTTCCGAGCATTCCGTTGAGCCTATTTTGGGTTATTTAGTTAAGGACAAGGTGCTCCACCTGCAAGACGACGAGTGGACGGAAAAACGCACACCACACATATAGACTGGTTGAGACCTGCTCGAGTTCTAGAGTATTATCATTACGTAATGAGACTGTGGGAAGAATCTTCCGAATCTCGGAAGTCGCTCGGAAGGGTTCTAGCCTCCAGACCATTCCTAGACAAATTCTCACGTCGTTCACCTATGTCGGCTCTCACTACGTTCGACGAATTTTGTTTCTCGGATTGGTACAAGGCGGTACTCCGCCGAGCACTATTTCCATGTCGGACTGAAGAAGATATAAGGAATTGGGAGGGAGAGGTTTCTCGGCTGTTTTGCCTTGATAGCAATGCAGTAACTGATCCAAAAAATCTACTATAACAACGGATGGCTTATCTGTGCTACAGGTCAAGTTGGCCCAACAATATTTGCATCGCCATGGTGTGATGTACCAGAATATCGATATTAACCAGCAAGCCCTCCTTGTATGTCAAAACTTGTGGTTAGATATGGCGAACATCGAACCTGGGGGAGATACTGTCTCTGACGTGAGAAGCAGTCTGGAGTTACGCTCAGCGGGGGGGGTAGGTCTTCATATTCAATTGCGATTCAGCTCATGACTACGGTCCTCATTTTTCTTTTTATCTAAAAGCATTCAGCGATGGAGAACCCCTTCCAGGAGTCTCGTAGTCATTTCACCAATCACGACTTGGAAGCAGAAGACGATCGAGGAAGTGGACTGACAGATGTCGGCTCCAAATGGTTCACAAACGTCTCGCAAGATCTGGAGAAGCTTGTACAGAAATGGACACATGCACTGCAAACGTTCTTTGTAGATAATCCATGTGAAGTGCATAATCCTTCTTGGCCGGTGAGATGTCGTTTGGGCTGATAGTACAATTCATCCAGAGCACAGAAATGGCTGCCATACAGACCCTCCGTGAGATGCGCGAAGTGAGTAAGAAAAAAAGATGCCAAGTACAATTACAACCCATCATTGCCGTGAGTATTATTGATTGTTCTTTCGTTCATCTATCTAATTTGTTGTCTTTAGCAGACTGGCCTTGCGAAAACGATCCTTTCTGTTTCAGAACCATCAATGGGGATCGCCAATCGATCAGACCTTATGAAGACCAGCTTTAGGAAATACCAATGGAGGGAGGCTTTATTGTGGTGTCTGGTCAACCTGACAGCGGGGTTTATTCCAAAGGATCCAGATGACATACGAAGGGAAATGGATGACCTGACGGTTTCAACCACAGAGATCTCACAAATGAAACCCTTGCAACTGTTCGCTCTTATATCTGATCGGAACTTGATTCCAATTTCCAGCAAACCCCATTCCGTCTTTTTCCTTTGTTCGCAACAAAATTTTCTAAGCGCGTGTTTTGACTGGCTTTTTTGGCCTGTATCAAATACTCAAGATATTGATGTGAGTCATTCTTATAGATACATTCTTTTGGACACTGACCTGTTCAAAAGTTCAAACCAAGAGACGCCAAGAAAATGTACACAGCCATCTGCAGGCTAGAAGAAGATGCATGGTCCAAGTCGACCTTCTCCGAGGAATTGAAGGATATTCTGAGGTTGAGCAGGAGTCTGCGTGGAGATCGTAAGCTCTGGAAAACTAGCTCCTATCAGAACCGGAACCGGAACCGGAACCCTTCGGATAAGAAATGCGAAGTTTGTCGGGACTTGCAAGACTCCGAGAAATGCGTTCGATACATCTCCGTGCATGAACATTATACTAAAGACCTAGAAAACAAGCTCATAGTTCCAGAGAGCGACTATGCGATAAGCCCGGTGGTATGCGGACCTATTCATACCCGCAGTTCCCGCTCTCATTCCTTTCTATCTTTCAGAAAAGAACTGACAACACCGATACAGACAACATAGTATCGTTGGAAAGCACACATCTGGACTTTCTTAGGTTCGATCAGCATATCTACGACCGGTGTGGTCGGTTCGTCATCTACTTGACTAACTCCAGTACCAGCGAGGAGGTCAGTTTGTAGCCTGTATTTCATACCTAAGACTACACTAAAGATATGTACAGGTTGCTGGAATGGTTTACCATTTGCTTGAAGAGGACGAAATGCAGCGCGTCGCAGAGAACCAGGTCAAGATTAAGAAGTTGACGAAAAAGTTAAAGCGCCGCAAGGCTTTCTCTGATTGGGATTATGGCCAGATGCACCCCCTTGGGTCCCGCCAGCCATCCGGAGGACGACCAGGGGATGGCTATGCGCCTTATCAAGGGAGTGAAGTCCTAAACCGAGAGGACATCCACGCGCTTTTTGCTTATGCCTCAGTCAGTCACTCTTGCATTTAGATTCATAGGCGAAGCTCTCTGACCGTATTCCGACAGGACGTTGAGTGCCTCCTTTCCAAAATAGAACCCTATGCTCCGTCCGTAGTCAAAGAAATGAAGAACCTCGGTCGGGAGGCGAACGTACTCGGGGATTATGGAATAACTGCGTACCATTGCTGGAATTACATCGCACCCCAGCATTTTGACGATGATGGCGCGTGGACTGTGTCATACCAATTGAAAAAAAGTGGTATTATGCAGGACGAGTTCAACTTTTCCCTTTCTCATTGGGGAAAGGTTCTGGAAACCCAGAGCAACTGTGCTTGGTGAGCCCTTAATTAGTTAGTTGGTGTCATCACATGCTAACCCAGACCAGGTGGTTCAGAGGTGACCATTTGCATGGAACAGTGGCCCCTCGGAGTTCCACATTGAGTCAAGGTCAACATCTCTCCCAAGGGGTTGGAATAACTATCCCTCGCAGGTCTCTTGACATGGCCAAGAAGTATGCACAGGCGCGTTGGAGCTGGCAGGATTTGTGCAAGCACTGGCAAACGAATCTTTGACAGTACAGCAGCGACGTGTGATAGATGACGCGGACGTGCATATCCTATTCGAGTCCCAAAGGATGCAAAGAACCCTTACATTCGGGCGCTCGTACTGTAGATGATCGATGAGCCATAGGAACGTTCGGAGTCACGTTTTCCTTGTGATAACAGAAATGGAGATCCACACGTCCGTGTTGCACAATCATATCAGTGTTTCGCAAGCACCTTCGATTTGTCTACCTAGTATACATATACGTGTACAAGCCTAACATCCCCGAGACTTGGTTGCCGTGCTTACTCGTGTGGACTGAAGCTCGAAACTTGTCACTCTGGTCGACGTCTGGGGATCGTCTTCTTTTTCGTGGAGCTTCTTCTCGATATCTGTGACACGCTTGGTCAGCTCACGAATGAGCCCTCTCAGATCTTCATTGTTTTCGTGTGCCTCAGACGACTGAGATAGAGCAGCTTTTCCACGTCGACGGCGAATAAAAGCGACGCCTGACTCCTTCAGCCAAAGAAGGACAAAGATTCTCAAGAATGTCACTCACCTGCGATCGTGCATCTGATTTTGTGAGAGACACACTGCGCGCATGCACGTTTGGTGTCAGCCCCGTTGGGCCATACACATGCTAATCCACGTGATCGGCAAGCATCACAAACCTGAACATGGCCGGTAAGTTCAGATACGCCTGAATTTGGAATGTCATGCCTTTGGTATTTCTGTGCTGTCAGACTGTAGAGGGACAGCTTCTTTTCCTTTCAGGCTCGTACTTGATGAATTCCTGGTCCAGTCGTCACTGTCACCCTCATCGCTAGAAATTTCCGGAGTAAACATGGGTGAGAACCTCTTCTGCTTTCTAGGGCGATGTTTCGGTTGGTCCAGCACCGAGGTCCTTTTTTTCCCCTTGGGATTCGAGGCGGTCGCTTGAGTTGCAGAGGCATCAACCTCCTTGACCGAAAGGCCTCCGAAAGGAACCATAGTCTTAGCCTTTGTAACTGTGGTGGTGGAGATAATCGATAAACAATTTTTATGACGGAAAGTTATCAACTTCGTGGGGCTTACTTGTTGTCTCCTGACCCAAGGGAGATTTTGAAATGGCGGCTGCTTGTGTAGGAGGGATGTCAGAAGAAGATTCTGCCATGGAAGGCTCCGATTCTGCCATGGAAAACAACGCCATCAATCTTCTTGCTGCAGTGGATGAATATTCTCACCGTTTTCGTTTAAAGTGACTGGTTTTTTTTATTCAAAGTGAAGAAAGTGAAGTGAAGAAAACAAAGGAGACTCACTGGATGGCGGCAACTTCTCCCACCAGAAATCGCCTCCGTTCAGCCCAGGGAGTGCATCTGCAGCCACATCCACAAAATCTGGGTCGGTAACAGACGGGTCGTCTGCACGCACGCGATCAAAGTGAAGACTGTCGATGATCATGCCACCACAGTAATGCTCCAAAAGCACGTCTTTCAGGCTTCCAAGAAGCTTAGAGTGTGGACGGCTTGGAGTGGGTGGCGGAAGCTTAGTCTGTATAAGAAAGATGTAAAAATGTATCAGGGAATCACATTGATAGTATGCTTTACGAGCTCGGAGGCCAGGTTATCGCGCATCCAGGGTACCCAGGTTTTTTTCGGACCAAGGAGGCGAGGGACTAGATCCAGAACCGTCTGGACCCGAACAGTGGTAATTAGGACGCCGACGTCGACAGTGCATGACGTGCTCGTGGAGGTTGAGATGGTGTTTGGCTTGAACATGAAGATGTTGAACGGATCGCGGTGAAAGTCCTTAGGTAACTTGTGGAAGCGCCGGCCGGCGCCGGCAAAAACCTCGCTTGCCGGACATTTAGAAGAGTCAGAGTCCCCTGGGATAACTTACTGTGCTCAGATCGGTCAACGTATGTTTTGATGTGAGAGCAGATGGTTTGGTCTGTACACAATGAACAGAAGTACTACGGTAGTAATAACTTGAAATGAGCAATGAAAGCGTGTCCGACGTCCGAAATTCTACCTGGCCGATCCCCAACACCCGAGCACCGAAACACTTTCCTTCACCGATCTCGGCATCAGGTTTCTCAGCGAGCTTCTTGACTGGGAACAAGATACATGGGAGGTGTAGTGTCCGGCGGAAAAATCGCGCTGTTGGCAGGCGAATGACTTGGATATAGACGAGCATTGTTTGAGATATGATATCGAACTCTTTTTAATTCCGAGATGCTCCTATCCATTTCGGCATCTTGAATGGCGAGCGAAGCTTGGGGGGTTCGAGGATGAAAGGAAAGGGATGGTGGGAGACAGCTGTTGTACAATGAAGACTGTCCCGTCCAGCCAAGCGCTGTTGCCTCGCCCGAACGAGCCATCAGCTCCTCAAACAGTTAGCATAATGCTGCTTCTCCTCCTTCTCCACAGTGACGCTCGAGAGCAATCATTTCTTTCATTTTATCAGCCGCGTCATCATAGCGCTCCAAAGCATGTAGCGCAGCATGCCTTCTTGCGTATCCCCAGGGACCCTGGGGGTCTGCCTCGATTGCCTGAGTGGTTGAAACTCAGTGTCGTTCACATAAGAAGATAGAAAAGTCATACGTCATCAGCATCTTTCAATGAATCCTCCCACAACATCGTCCAAGAAACACGCAGGGTCGGAAGGGTTCAAAGACAATGCTGCAGAGCAGCGCTAAATGACCTTTTCTGCATTCTTAGAACGCATTGCCACGTCGCCAATGTCTTCCAGCATGTTCATGCATTGCCGAAAGTGCTGCGGGATTTCAATAGCAAGACCATCAAAGTCCCATCCAAAAATCTTTCGAATACTGTGGGTCACGTTGAAGATGGAGTGAGAGTAAGTAGCTTACAAGTGAGATGACGACCAGTTCAGGACAATCTTGAGGGACAACAGGTTCCCCTGCGTCCCTGAGCCATTCCGCAGCCCGCTCGTGGTCTCCTTCCCCCAACGACATGCCTGGTGAGTGTGATGTACATTCGGGCCTGAATACGACCTGTTCATCACTTCATGCTGATCAAACCTTATAATTTGCGAACCTGGACCGTGATATATATAGTTTTGTCTTCCATAGCATCGATCAAGTCTTCGACTCGCGAATTAGTTTCATCGTGTCTTCCACACTGAAACCGGACGATGGCCTGCATGAAACCAAGTATTAATGCAAGTAGCGACGAGAACAGTAGGCACATGCCTTGATAAGCAAAACAAACTTGCTTTCGGGCAATGAACCATTAGTGAACACGAGGTCAAATATACGCATGGCAGCGTCGTGGTCGCCGTTGGCTGCCCGGGCTATTGTGATTGCAATCTGACCGATTGTGGACCGCTGAACCTCGGCCGACTTGATGTGCGATAGTCACGTCACGCGTACGGTTAACTCATGACGAAACCAAAGATAATCGAAAGGGTACCTTTTTCGCACCATCCATAGCCAAGTTGTAAGGCTTCAGACGGGACCGTACGAGGGACCGGTGAGCGAGGTATTGCGAATGACGAGAAGGATCCTGCACATTTATGATCCTTTCTGTTGGGACCTTTTCCGTGAGAATCAAGTCGATGCGAGTACAAGCTTCTAGAGACTCTTCACTGATTTGCATAAAAGGAAATTCTGATAAGTACAAACAGATCGAGGTGGCGCTTCCCACTTTGGAACTCTTCGATGTTTGTCACGTTCTTCCCTCCACCTCCGGCCACCGCTTCTAAGCCTTTTCTTTCTTTCTTTCTTCCCTTCCGCGTAGGCAATGCCGGGCTTTCGTCGACACGGACGCACCACCAACGACGTCCATCAACGACGTGTTTTCGGGAATCATCATTTGGCTCGGTGGACAAGGTGCCCACAAGAGTGCGTCGTGAGCCGTGACGCCTCGCGTGTTCGGAAGCTAACCAACGCTCCCGCCAGCCATTGTCCCTCGACGGTCCTTTCTTCCCCACGCCCTCCGCGCCCCCTGATCACCTACGTGATCGTGTTCGGATACCCTCGAGACAAGTATTCCATCACCGTCGAGTACCTTAAATCTCTCAGCGCGGCCATGGAGCCCGAACCCCACGAGGAGATTATCAACTGCTTCATAATCGGGTTTAGAGATACCTCGGAGGAATGGCGAGGTTCTGAACGGATCCTGGATGATAGGCATCAAATGGGCTGTACGTCTCGCTCTTTGTTTTCTCATTCTTTTTTTGTTTTTTTGTTTTTTTTTGTTTCGGGACCCTGACGGAACTAGGACTCGGTATCGGCAGTGATTGCAGCAGCAGCAGACCTCGGACTCTCGTTGCGTGCTCCTGAGTTTGCAACCTCGACGGTCCTCAGCTATGGCTATTGATTGTCCATCCTCCGCGACCGTGGTCGGCACGCCATCAAACTCGCACTGTCTGTCGCCGCTTTTTGCAAGGGACATGCGCCGGCCGTTGCTTCTGCAAAACCCAACTTGAGTACAACACTTCCGGGCTGTTCATCCAGGTTCGAGGAATACACTAGCAACGCGCGCGCATCGCTCACCCAGTAGTATACATCTGTCTAACTAAAGATACAATTCCAGGTCTGGCACCTCTGTCTCACGATCCACTGTCTCGCCGACGTAGGGAACATGCTCGACTGCGCTTGTCTCGCGGGTATCGTCGCCTTCAAGCACTCCCGTGGGCCAGAAGCCGAGATCATCGTGATTCGTATACATGTCTCAGCACTCGATCAACTAAACACGCACTTTTGTGATCGCAGCACGCGCCAGAAGAACTTGCACCCGTACCGCTCGCCATCCACCACAGGCCGTTCAGCGTCATGTTTGCGTTCTTCCCCGACTCGACGACGGAACATCCACCTGTCGTCGTTGGAACAGCCGCTGATCGCAAGGACGACAAACGTCGCGCTCAATGCGCAGCGCAAGATATGCGTCTTGCACAAGGCGGGGGGCGTGCCGACGGCACCCGACGAGATACTGAGGCTGCTGAACGTTGCAGTGGGCATCGCGAAGATCTTGGACAAGCTGGTCGAGGCGTGATTGAGGGCGGATTGGGCGGAGCGCAAGGTCGAGGTACGCTAACTTCTGGAGTCCCAAAAAAGAGGTAGTCGATGTGGGTGCGAATGTCAGTGTCAAAGGTAGCATTACTAGCCTCTGAGAGTGCCCACCTTTCGATTGATCTCTCACCAACAAGGATGTACAAACACACTGCTTGTCACGAGCTATTATTTGCATCGACATTAATATCTGACGTCTTCGCGTCGTTCACCATTTTGAGTGTCATATCAGAGAGTAAACATTGCTCGCCTTGCAGAGGAATTCATAAGCATGCTCCATATTTTACATCCACCACGTTTGTTGATCATGATGGACTCCCTCGGTCGCGAACTCGAAAGATATAATCAAGTCTGTAACACCACCAGCTGCGTGCCATTTCTATATCCTAAAGCGAGATTTTGACCTGCGAGGAGCGTCGTGCACGAGAGGCTGAACGCTGGATAAGCTGTAGCCTATTGAAGCTCAAGCATCCAAATTCCCCATTCTACCTGATGTTGCTACGCAACCCTCGTCTACTCCAGGTCAGGGCTCAAGCGCTCACCCCAGGGGCTATACAGATTCCCAACTGTCGCCAATCTGCCATCTCTTTATCTTCTGAGTCTCTCAATCTGAACGCCCTCCTGCCCAAGCTTGATCTCTCTTCGTCGTCCATGCGCATCTCAGCTGAGGAGGTGGCACTATTCCCAAAGGGTCTCGTCCCATCCCCCAGTGTCTCACTCGCCCCGAAATCAGCGTGCCCATCAGCGACGACCGATATCTTAATGGCTGCATTTCACTTTGTATATCGACATCGACCTGACAATGTCAGACAGTCCACTGACCATGATGACTGGCATCGATCCCTCTTAAAGTGACCAGTTCTGCTGATAAACTCATCGAACTTGACATTCGGGGATGCTCCTGAGTCCGTATTCTGGAGAGGGCCAGACGACAGTCGATAGCCTGCGTTCTCCCGAGGCGAGCAATTCGGCCCGGGGCGGACCACTTTCATCGAATGAGGATCAAAAGGAGAGCACAGTGAACGACCATCTTGATATGGATATCTTGGGCGACCTCCTTGCTGAACATGGTGGCCAGGGCGAGGACTTGTTTGGTTCGGTTGCGAGTGGATATAGCGGTCGAAATCAACAATCGCAATCGGAGAGCAGTGCGGCTCCACCTCCGTCGTTGGTGCCTGGTTCCGCTCAACCTGGTATGCAGGCGGTGTAGGTGGATTTGATATGCCACTCGATGGGTAGGTTTGTTTTGAATTATGGAATGTCTTTTCAAAGAACATGCCGAGAAAGCGTGCAGATGCAACTGCTCCTTTCATAACAGGTTCTATGACCCATCGTTTCTGATTTCCGTGATCTGTGTCTTCTAGAATGTCGAACATGACCGGTAGTTTATCTGCAAGATGAGTAACTTCGTTGAAGGGAGGAGGGTATGTGAAAATGTGCGTGTGTGGTGAATGGACGTGGCAGTGGTGGACTCTGAGATACAGATGATCGCAGATCCCGAGCGTGGTTCTACATGGACAAGCGCTGTCCTGGGTCTGCCTGCACGCGAGATCCATTTGAGTGGCGAGGAAACGGCGGTGCCTATCATCCTCAAGGGCACAGGGGACAACCTGATCGTCAACCGATATGAACGTTCAAGCTCAAGAGTCGTCTTTGGATGGTGACTTATCCCAGATCCAAAAGGGGAATTGTCTGGTCGTGTTCAAGTTCTCGCGTGATGGCATATTCGCGGTCAAGTGCAAGATCGAGGAGAGAACTGGTCTGCGCTGTGCAGTCGCCTATGGGAGACTGCCACCCGAGATTCGATCCAGGCAGGCTGCGCTCTTCAATGACCCCCAGAGCGGTTACGACCTTATCGTCGCTAGTGAGGCAGTCAGAATGGGACTCAACGTGTACGCACGTTCTGAACGAGACCTACAGGGTCCGGTTGCTCATGTGCTGTTTTTTGTAGCAAGATAAAACTCGTCGTGTTCGAAACTCTTTCCAAGTTTGAGGGTCAAGACTCAAGAGAGGCGACCTTTGTCGATATCTCAAATAAAGCATCGCCGGGCGAAGACGTTATGGATTGCACGGCCAACCTGCCAGTGGTGGTTTCGTCACCACGCTGCACAAGGAAGACAAACCAACTATCTCAGGCTGTTGGGCACTCGCGACTCCCGCGCCTCCTCTCGCCTGTGCCGTCTTCGGCCCTCTAGGACACTGGATGGAGGACGTGTCGCAGGCTCTTCGGCTCAGGGCCTCTACGCAGGCGCTTCTTGAGATTCCGTCATACATGTCCTGCATCCGCCTGCCCTTTCGTGCCGCCACGCAGACCCGGCTAGGCCAGCTAAGCGAGTTCATGGATGCACACGCCAGGGATCTGCTCTTGTCCGACAGACTGCTGTTCAAGAATTGTCCGATCCAGTGGTCGGATCCGATCGCGCTCGATGTACACGCGCAGATCCTGCGTCTGTACACCAATGCGATACGCGCGGAACTCGACGCTGTATTGTCCGTCGCTCCGTTTATGAATGTGTCGGAGAGGGTGTAAGGGATGATGCGCGACTCCGCCAGCCAGCCAAAGGTACGCGCGTGCAAAGAGGCGCTGAAGCATCTAGAGGGGCTGCACAATGTGCTCGTATTGTACCTCTGGCTGTCGTTTCGCAACGCAATGGCATCTTACGATGTGGACGAGGTGTATGCACTAAAAGCTCGTGTGGAGCATGCACTAGAGTAGTATCTCCAGCAGGTGTCTTCGTGTGCGCACGGACACTGGAGGGTCTTGGAGGGCGTTGCGGATGCCCTGACGCGGTCGGGGGAAGACAAGCTGGATTATCGGCATCGACGGAGGGCGAGGGTGGGTGGGAGAGATTGGGTGGCGGTGGCGGCTACCACCTCCAATGTCGCAACTGATCTCGTGATTACATCGAGATGATACCTGCTGACTCCCAGGCCGCTTTCACGAACGCAAAGTTCGAGTGGGGGAAATTTCCTACTTGGATACCTCCCGAGGAAGTGCGATGAGTGGTGTTCTAGCAGTAATCTGGATTGCGAGTTACTAAGGCGCGAAACTTGAATGTATTTAGAAGGTCAGAACCTTTTTGTGATGACTTGTTTGTACTGACGCACCTAAGAGCCGCCAATAATTGAATCGTCGGCATCTTTTCCTTGATACGTAGACCCTGTGCTAACACGTCCAATATAGGTGCCGGCAACATGGCCGTTGCTACGGAGCCTCTTCCCGTCGCTTCCGACGACATCCTCCCAGCTCTCACCCAGATCCGCCCTTTATCAAGTTTCCACCCTTCCCTGCTCCATCGTCGGGCGTGATGATCATGTCGTTCAAGAATTTTAGGCCCCATGGTATCCAGCTCTTTCCGGAGGCACACCAAAAATTTTCAGGGTGGCGGGGTTGATGTGGCAGCAATCGCAACAGGAGTAGCTGCAGTGGTGGCAAACAATGACGACGCCGAGCTCGACGCACTCGGTATCCCGACCGTCGAGCTCCGCGTTAAGCACGCGACGGGTGAATGCAAGAGCAGCTCGCGCAAGAAGCGCAAGAACAAAAAATGCCTCTGTCGCCAACGCTGAGGCCGGGCCACCTGTCAAAAGGTTTCCCTGGTACGAGGAGTGGGAGGAGGGCCAGGATCTAAGGGTGACGTAGGTTCGATTTGACTCGTACGTCGTCTTTACGCGTTTCGTTTCGTTTCTGTTCGAGCATTTTGTTGACGATGGTGCATGCTTGGTTTCGATCAGGAGTATTTCACCTGCCGATCGGCTGTTCCAATGTGCGTTCGAATTTCCGTACGGGCCTGGACGACGCCGGGAACCGTGATCCCATCTCTGGGGCTATTTCTTCGCGACCTGCGAAAGGCCAGCGCTTGGGTGAAAGTCTCGCCGTCGACGATGAGGATGATGCTTTTGACGACCCTCACAAAATGGACGGAGAGGTGAGGGAAGAGAAATTTACCATTTTCCTCAGCGACCCAGAGATGACAGTCCAGATCTTCCTCTCGTCCTACATGCGCGAACACGGTCTCATCTGGTGAGTGTAATTCCTTCGCCGATCGCGTGTTTATATTGTTTGATTCTACATCTCTTTCCTTGCGTCGGTTTTCTAGGGGAACGTAGCTTGGTCCATATGCCTCGCTTGATTACTTTTTTTCTGGCTTTTGTTCTACGCAACTGGGTCCTTCGATCAGCGCGGCTTGAAGAGATTACGAGGCCGGAGATCTGGAGTGCGTCTTGCGGGCCCGTAGTTGATCCTAACGGTCGCGGTCCTTCTCCAACGCGTTCGCCAGCACAGGACGGAAGCCGCATGACCCGCTCAAGGACGGCATTACGCTGCTCGTGGAGCCTTCGTTTGCAGAGACACTCGCAATCGTGCCTGGTCTTGGGCTTGGGGCGATGCCAGTGTGGATGAGATCGTGATATGGCAGAAGAAGAGTGGCGGCGACATCGATATGCATATGGAAAATGGGACCGCAGAAGTGGATGAGGATACACCGGGCAGGTTTTGGTACCATGAAGACGTGACGGGGATCCTCCCGAGCTCCTGAGACTAGGAATAGATCGGTCGGGATTGAATTGCTGGGCCTGGTTCAGTGATGTCAGGTTCAGTGATGTAAGGCCTGGTTCTCTTTTCTTGTTTTCTGAACTGTTCCGATGAAGCGGTGAACTATGGAGCAGCAATCTACGTGTATATGATATACAAGCGGTACCTTCGGACGGTTTTGAAACGCACGTGAAGTCGAAACGCACGTTCGTTAGCACGGTACACCCAAAAATTTGACGCTACAGGCACTTGGCATAGAAGAAGGAAAGGCAAGTATAGAATTTTGAAATGATCATGGGAGCAGAAACGTGCAAAAAAGTAGTAGTGTGAGTTCAAGAAGAAATGATCAGTGCTTGGGGTGCCGTCGAGCGCGTCACGGTGCTATGAAGGGAAAATAGTCTATGATATCAATGGCGAGTATGAGAACAGAGCCAACAGGCAGCGCAGCGCCGCAACGAACGGCAGCGGTTGATGGCCACACTGTCCCACCTCGGAGCCACATGACACCGCGCAGCAGCAGCATCACACCTTATACACATGAACATCCACTCAGCGAAACGGGGCGCTGCAGTGCTGAGCAGTGCTGTCCCAGCTCCATCCCCTAGCGCACCACGGAGCCGGAACGGACGAAAAGCAGGGTGGACGCCGAGCAGCACCGTGCCCGCTGCGGGAGTGACGGTCGTGCAGGGGAAGTTAAAAAGAGCATGAGGGGCATCGGTCCGAGCGAAAGGGAGCAGTGGAGTGCGATAGTGGCAGTCTTACCTCCGTCTATGTCCTATCACGTGCACATCGATCAGAGGGAAACCGTGATGGGGCTCAGCATGAAGCGCAGTACCAATGGAGCGCCGAGCAGGGCTGAAGCCCAGAGTCGTGTGCAGTGCCAACGTGTCGCAACAGACAGTGTGAGTGCACGAGTGAAAGAGCTTTAGGGGCGTCAAGGGCGAAAAGTGCGATAGGGGTCGCCGCTGAGCAGCGCACGGTCCGCGGAAGGTAATAGGAGAGCGGGAAAGAGCTGTCCCCTAACACAGCTCGGAACGGGATCGTGTCGTAACCGGAACGGAAGCCTCGCGGGTGCACACGCCGTGCAGCGCCGGTGCTTAATATTATAGATATCATTTCTTGGAGAATTTCCCCTAATTGAAAGTGATGTACGTAGAGAGTCATTAGAGACGGCACAGAGAGAAATCCAGATCAGATCTAGCGATCATCAACATCTCGGTATCGGTACCATGCTATGAGAATATCAGTATTCTTCGAAAATCAGATGTTCCGCAAGCCGTTCGACGAGCACTAGCGGGGTCATGACTCCGTGTCGGCTGTGGATGATATATGCTCTGCGATGATGACGCTCTGTTTCGTCTTCTTTCCTGTTGGTGATCCAGGAAAAATGTTAGTCAGCTCGACTGTAGCTCAACATACCTCGACCCGTCGACGCGTCACCATTTGGGCAGGCGTTTTAGGTATCGAGTTGTCCAGCCAAACTCTCCCAGAGTCTGGCATGGTTGCATGGTATGGTCCTCGTAACATGATGCGTGAAAACTGCGGGTTGGGTACGTCGCCGGGGTATATTGGCACATGACCTCCTGGGTAGGTGCCTCAACTGTATAAGGTAGCTCAACACACCTCGACCCGTCGACTCGTCACCGCTTGGGCAGGCGTCTTAGGTGTCGAGTTGTCGAGCCAAACTCTTCCAGAGTCTGGCATGGTCGCATGGTATGGTCCTCATAACATGATGCGTGAAAACTGCGGGTTTGGTACGTCGCCGGGGTATATTGGCACATGACCTCCTGGGTAGGTGCCTCAACCGTATAAGGCCACTCAACATACCTCGACCCCGTCGACGCGTCACCACTTGG
>JBBPQC010000766.1:0-14656 GCA_038092295.1 Leccinum arenicola
TATGTGATATGTAGGCCACGCACCGTCATCAGCTTCTCAAATGTGTATGGATATATGTTGCTGTCCCAAGCGCAAACAACTAAAGGGCGACAAGCGTTGGTAGACACAGGATCAGCCCCGACCACATTGCGATGGGTGTCGTCGGCGCCGCCTCAGGCTTGATCTGGTCCATGAGAAATAGGATGGACATAGTTAGGATGGACGCGTACCGTGGTACCTGCGCAGCGGAGGGACGCGCAACGTGCTCGCCTCGCGCAGCACCGCGAGGATCCTGGAGAAGCAGCACTACTGTACTCGCGTGAGACAGCGAACGAGTCGGCTGGCGATACAGCAGCAGTGTACTTCAAATCACGTGTTCAAGGAAGGGGGTCAAGGGGGATGCGATGGCCCACTGGATTATGCACTGGGGGGTCTGGGTGTCCCAGGCGAAGGATGTCCAATACCAGGCGCACTAGATCAAGACAGCCTGGGCTGATAGGTATTGTCAGCGCAAAAACGACAGCAGCCGCTGAGCGCTGAGCAGCGAGAAACGTCGAAACTAACGCTCGTATAGGGAGGCAACGTGAGTCCTAGGGCTCCGCACGCCCGTAGCGGGTACGGGTACGGCGTTGACTTTTCACGCCACGGTGTTACCCGTGCGGAACCCTACATGATGATGACGCATTGATCAATAGACACAACCATAGCACGTTCCAACTTCGACCGACTCGGGGAGATTTCCCTTCATTTTCACCATTGGCTATCTCTTCACCGGACCCAGGAAGGGGGCAGCGTCGTTGGGCATGCTATTTCCGTGTATTTTGGCGGGTTTGGCGCCTGTTTCGGCGCACAAATCGAGGAAGGGGGTGAGGATGATGTCGAAGTTAGTCGAACGTGCGCACCGTTGCGATGCTCGGCTTGCAGTGCAGTTTTTAACGGCAGTTCTAGGTCACTGTGCCGCATCGAGGACGCTGCGCCAAGACTGCCATTCACTCTCATTGGCAGCTTCCACCGAGACGGTCGCTGCACATTGTCCGCCGCATTTGTTGAGCCCACTGGCGTGTGTGGATATGGGTTCGTGTGTCCGTAAACACGTCTAAATGACATATCGCCGGCACCATCCAGAATAGTAAACGTACTAGGGAGGCATTGCACCTTCAAGTTGCTTGCTCACCATCTCTTCCGATATATCGCTTGCATTCCGTTACTTTGATGGATTGTCTGTGTGCGTGCGTTTATTTATTCGTTTTGACTTTTGTTACAGCTGGTCTGCCCGATGCGGGCACGTACGTTGTTGGTGAGAGGTGTGTCTGTTACTGACCTTGTTCCCAAAGAACGATGACTCAGCAGCAGCAAGATCATCTTTTGCAGTCTCGTCGGTCATCCCGCACCAATGATGCGTCCGAGGATGCTCCATGTCAACATTTGGAGCTCGATGTCCGGCAGCGTCGCAGGAGACGAGGTGTGTCTGTCACAGTGCCATCCTCGCCCTCTGCTAATTCGGATCCATTCGACGACGGTGCTTTCCCTAGCAGGCGTGACTGATGCGAGAAGATGAGGAAGGCGCGATAACTTACTCAAGTAATCGGTCATATCGTAGAATCTCAATGATGACGCGACGTACACCTTCTGGCCGACCAGCTGTGGAAAGAGAGTTAGATGAGGAAAGATGCAAGATCTTGAGCCACATGGTACTGTGACCTTCTAAGCGCTGGATTAAAACAGAGGGTGGTTTATATTTTTGCTGGTCGTCGACTTACAGGAGGAAGAAAATACACAACGACTCAGAATAGGAGGTATCTTGAGGAAGAGCCTGTCTACGTGGCATCGACTACTGCGCGCACTAGACTTCCCGGCGACGCTCGTGGACCTCTGCAGCCCGTATGATTCAGCGGCCAAGGCTTACGAGATCTAGAACTTCGTTGAACCTCAAGCTCGATCGATTCAGCTGGGCTTGAACTACATCTCCGCCTTGCTTACCATCCACCCGAGGAACGAGCAGGTCGATCTTCCATTCGACAATCAAATCTACACGAAGGAGGTTGATCTTCGATTCTTGGACGCTATATTTCGCTGGTGAAGACCCTCAGGGTGAACCCCGGATTTACGAGTTTGGGTTGTTGGTTGGTATATATTGTTGACTTATTTGCGTTACTGACTGGCGTTACAGATCGTAGCGGCGCTGTTGCCCCAAGTCCCGACTCCTAGGAAAACTAAGCACTGAGCAAGGCAAGGCGGGGACGACCTGTATCGCGATTCGCCACTGGCACGACCCAAAAAAGCTCTGCGAACAAACCGGTGTTTATTGGATGACGTTAGTACTGAATGGTGTTACTGACTAGCCAGAGCGTTACTGACATTCAGCGCTGAATGTGGCGCTACTGACTTGCATTACGGCCGGTTTGATGTAACATATATTTTTTTCGATTATCAATACTTGACCAAGATCGCATGCGCCAAGTCCCCGATTCCACCTAACTTTTGCCGTGATCGTGCCTCGACCACTCAATAACCGTAGCCATTTTTCACCACCGTAAACTTTCAATCGGGCCGCCCTCGCCAAATATTAATTCAATTTGCGTTTTGTGAGTCACTGGGTTCCGCACGTGCATTCGTAGTTGGCTTTTGCGAACAAATGTTATACACAGACGTTTAATATAAATTGAGGGCTAGGAAGTACACGAGGAGAGAGGGATGGGCAATAATACTCGGCTTTCAGGAGCGTCATCTCAAAGTGCATACCCATATTTTGCACAGTACATAGATGATAATTTGAACACAAACCGCCAAGTCCCCGACTCCAGGCAAAGACCGTGACAAATGAAGACGACTGCATTGACATTGACACTAATTCAATCCAGTGAACACATGCTATTCAGATATAATGAACTCCTTGTGGTAGAAAAACGTGTGGGCAATACTAATGTTGTACTGCTTTTCAGGGCTTATGTTCTCGCGTTAAGGCTTGATGATGAGTTGGCGTGTACGCGTCAAAACGAAGTCAGACGCTTGTGGCAGGGACAGAATCGGATACACAAGGGAGGTCCATTCCACATTGACACCGTCCAAGCCCAGAGTATCGAGACCCCACGAAGATGGTGCTTCGAAGTTCGAACCGGAAGACCGAGCATAAAAACAATCAAGATCCAGACTCCGGAGCAATACATCCACAACATACCTCCCAACATTGGCAGTTGTAAGAACTCAAGCACAACATTGAGCCACTCTCTGAGCATTATCGGGGGAGAGCATCATGGAGTAGAAATCGCTGGCGTGATTGATTACAGGACCATTTTACTTGTATGTCGAGGCATCATGAAAAGATAGCGAGGTGCTTTTGGTAACGGCGGTAAACTTTTGGTTGGACGGTGCTGCGATAGAAGATAGACGCGTAGAACTACTACTGGTAGGAAGAGGCCACGTACCGAGCAATGACCCCTGAGGATGGGTCAAAACACTTGGCTTCGTTGGACAGCTCAAAGGCAGCGTGAATTTGACAGCCATCGGCTGACCAGGCAAGTGGTGAGGAGAAGGAATTCCAGTTGCATGAGCACGGGATGTCGAGAAACTGATGGCCGTTGTCGCTGTTAAAAATTCTGATTGACGTTCCGGTCGCAGTGGCGAGGGAGTCCGGAGAAAACCGACTACAGCCGCGACGGAGTCGTGTTGCAGCGGGCCCACGAGTTGTTTGCCTGTGGTACTGCTCCAGCAATTGCCGTCGTACCCACTCGCGGCAAATGTGGTTGAAATATCAACCGACAACGTTGCGCCTGCGTGACTCGGACTCTTCCTCGTACTCCGAGCGACGTCCAGAACTTTTGTATGAGTTTTCGCATTCCACACAGTGGCATACGGATGCGAGGGACAACCCGCACACCAGCCATTTGCCATCCCTTGACAGCGCGGTGGCCCGGATAGCGGACCCTACTTGAATTGCTGAGCCAACCTCAGGATGTCTGACGTCTACTACTTGCCATCGGCGAATCATTCCTTCAGCGCCACCGCTGAATACCTGCTTGCTATCCGCGGTAAAGCAACTTGAGAATACCGCACGTCCACACTGTATTTCGATTACTTTCGAGCAATCTGACAGGATATATCGACAAACAGTTATCGCAGGTCGAGGGGTATTAGGGATCTATTTACCGTTTTCTGTGGAACGCATTGATCACGCTCGCCGAGAGCTCCGACGGTGACGGATAGTGGGAGTACGGGGTCAAAGGGTAGGTCTTACGCGTTCTCCCAGCCTTGGAGGCTACAGCTTGAGTCGAACCCCATAATTTCAGAATTCTCCGCCGTCTCCGCTCACCCCCTCTACCACGGCGGCTTGATGGCGCCGATGCGTACGCAAACACATGTTCGACTTCTTCTAGCGCATGATCAGTTCTAAAAAACCTGAACAGACCAGAAGTAACGATTCATTCTGGCACGTACTCTATGGATGATATACGATGAGAGATGATTGCGTCGAATCGATGCTTTCATTGGAGTTGAAAAGGGAAGAGCGTCCGGCGAGCGGTATGGCCAGCATGCGGCGGGCGTTCGGAGAGAACAGAGCTGCAACCAGAGCGGGGCCATGATGCAGCGGGCCTACGGGTCGTTCGCCTGTGGTAATGCTCTTGATAAATGCGCAGTTGTCTACCCCACCCGTGGAAAATGTTGTCGAGTTGGACCGATGTTTGGCCAATATCACTTCGCTTGTGCGGTCCAGAACTTTAGCACGAGTTTCCGCGTTCCAGGCGCTGGCATACAGTTTTGAGTTCAACATTCAACCTGCACACCAGCCATTTGTGATCCTTTGATGGCGCAGTGAGATGCTAAATTTTGCACCACTGGCATGTTTGAACTGCTGATCCACCGTTGGCAACCGTCTGTCATCTACCTGCCATCGGTGGTGGCAAGGGTCCACATAGGGACGTATATAGCGTAGTACCCAGGCTCTGTCGTAGTTCGTCCTCTCCTGCTACAGGATCTGATCGGCCACCTCTCCAACGCGTTTCTAACCTCGGCGTTGTTGACGGGGTCGACATGTTCGAGCAAGAAGATCTTCGAGCCTCGAGGGTATTTTTTTCTTGGCTTTGATGTCGTCTGCGGGGTGTCAGGCTCGGAGGATGGCTGTGGAAAGTGCATCGGGCCAGAGTTGTGCCACAATGGGTCACCTACGTTACAGAAGAGTTGCGGGAGCGAAGAACACAAGCTTTGGAGGCGATAGTGATAGATGGCGCTAACCGGGTAAGTTCTAGCAGTATCATGGGTACGGGTACGGGTTGGGCTGCCAAAGCCCGTGGTGCCCGTCATGTACCCGCCGCATGTACCCAGGATGTGGACGGGGATGTGACAGGGATGGCGATGGCGACGTCGTCGCTTCGTTGTCGTCGTCGCGGCACGAGGGACGGGGATAAGGATGGGGACATCGACGTTGTGTCGTCGTCGTCAGAGGGCGAGGGAATGTATACCATGGTGGTACCGTCGCATGTAAGCCTGTTGCCATATCGTATTGAAGCTGCATGTCGCTGCATGTCGGTGCGTGTCCTGCAAGCGGACCGAGGTCGTACTCGCATTAACACTAGTCAAAGTTCCATGGCGTGCACGCTTGACGACGGAGGAACCGATGCTCTGGAGGTGCATCAGTGAGAGGAAAGTGACATATGCGTTTGTTGATCGTCCTCAGTCTGGTCTTGTTCAAGCTTGCGAGTCTCGGCAGAGTTTGGTAAAGTGCCATCAGATGGTTGATCAGGCGATGCGATGGGACGTTTGCAGACGCGTACGTCTTTCAAGCGGATGCAGATTTTGATGCCTTGGTCAGCGAGAAGCAAGAGAGGGAGTAGAATCTGTGAGAAATAAAACATTCAAGGTTATATAAACGATATGAGAGCACAGCCTGTGTTAGATAAGACAAAGTTACGGGCTAAGGGACGGCTGACCTTGCATGCCTGGAAACTTTCGTGCAACGGTGTAGACGTAGAAGGCAGCGGGATAATTGGATTTGCAGTGGCGAATGGCGTCACTATGGAGTTGATAAGGACAAAGTAGAAATGAAGGGGATGATGACGGACCCAACGAGTTCAAACAGACTCAGTTTGAGATGGTAGCTACCTTCTGTACGCACACTGCCAGTGAGGTCCGGGGAAAAGAACACTGCGTCCTCGTTGCTGTTCTCGGTGGCTTTGAGGTGGTGGTGGTGCATCGCGTTTTCCCGAGTTCTGTGTCGCGACTTGTGACTCGTCGTCCGGCTTGGCAAACCTCGCGAACATGAAGTAGCACTAAGGATTCCGGAAGAAGCTGTGCGCATAGCAGTTCGGGTCGGCATCGTCGGTCGGCGGGGCGCCCGCGTCACCGTCGGCTTGAAATTACTTTGCTTGCTAGGTTTCTTCCAGGTTTCTTCCAAGGGACCGGCGAGTCGAAATTCGTCGAGGGGGCCCTGAGCCGCCACCACCACCGCGGTTGGTTTTTCCCACGCCTTGATAGGGTGGGCAAGGCAGTAAAAAGCAAGCAAAAACCTGGCCCCCCCAGACCAGACCAGGCCAGGCCACACCCCGCTTACCTCGATATCGTCGACATCTAGGGCGAGGAGGTGGTGAATGATGAGCTTGATAGAGGCGAAGCTATTTTAAGCAATACCTTGGTCTACGGACAGCTATACGAAGCGAATGAAGTGGATTGGCTTGAAATCGTTTGCATGAGAAGACTTCTGCTGGTGACCGGTGAGCCTTCAACGAGGTTGAGCAGTTTGAATGTTTTGGAGGGCACTGACGATGGCAGACGCATTGCCGCAGCTGACTACCCCTCAAAGACACCCAGCCCAACATCTATTCCCAACGTGCTTTTCGCAAACCCTCTCATCGACCACACCAGCTCGTCCTCGAAACCGATGCTCAGCCGGCCAAGCAGCTGCCGAACCCACTGACGCGCCTTGCTTGACCAGAACGCCACGTCGACTGAGTGCATGACGGTCCGAAACATGAGATACTAGTGCCAGCACATGTTGGCACGTTGCGCCAGCGTGAGATGAGATTCGCTGAGGTCATCAAGGACGCGGAGGCCCAGAATCCGGCAATCTTCATACGGCTCACAGGCGAGCCAAGCGCTTGGCTGTTACCTGAAACCAAATTGTCAGACGACTGGCAAGACCCACGAGCACCAACCTTGAGCGATCCTGATACACATGCCGGTCAGCCATCGATCGCACTTGCCACGTCGAGAAGTGCTCACCTCATGTTGTTTCCGAGGAAGATGAGTTCCTTGGGCATATTGTCCGTATCCGTCAAGAATCTCTTCAACTTGGCCTTCAAATCTGCATGCTCTGCTCGTACTGATTCAATTGCTCTATAGACCCGCCGCCGTTCTTCTTGCCATGGTACCTCCCCGGGTGCATCAATGTCGCACATGCAAATAAGTATGGCCTGCCAATGCCCCATGACATCGTCACCGGCTCAATCGGCGCCTATTACCTAATCCTACCGACTGCGACTCCGAGTCCGCGCTGATTAACTACTCGAAGGCCACACCGGATCGTAGTCTCTAGGTGGACGGTCACAGACCCTGAGGCAGGAAGATAGTTACATGGATCACATTGGCTGGCAGGAGGCATACAAAACACACAGCTATTCTATTTGTGACAGAAAACGAAAAAGCATAGGCAAAATTCAACATCTCCGGCCCACCGGGGTTCCAGGAACTTTGTAACGGTACCACTACGTCAATCCATTAGTGCGTGCAAGTATATAGCTTCTTCGAAAGCCATTCCTTGGGCGGCGATTTGCAACGCAAACTGGGGAGCGGAGTGTGTCGCCTGTCTAGTCTGAATAATGGCATCGACGGCATCCACCGAATAGCCATGAGCTATGAGGTATGCAGCTGCGCGAGGCCCGACTGCACGCCCGCGCCTATCATCGAGGCGGTCCAGGGAAGCATGATACCGACTCGCGACAATCCCGCGCATCGTGCGGATGTGGACATAGACAAATGGCGTCTGGGCGATCTGTCCTTGGACATCTGTACCCGTATGCGACGGTCGCGGACCTGCAGTGTCTGGAGGGAGTGACGGTTGTAAGTCGGCAGTGTAGCGGGGGACGAGAGCTGACATAAATCTACTCACCTATCGGAGTCCGATCGGTGGGCGCAGTGGCGGTGCGGCGAGGTTGAGATGCCAGGGAACTGGCTGTGTGAGAGGGGGAGGCTGGCACCCCGATGTAAAGATCTTCCAAGCCGTCGGACAGTGTGGATGGCGGGCCTTGTTTGTTTTAGTCATAGGGCGGAAATACTGGCACTCTGATCACGTACCTGGGGTCGCCGATGGCATCCCCGAGTCGGACATCAAGTCGGTTGTGATGGGCGGCGGCATTCGGTCTTCGATTCCTTTCACGATGACATATGCGAGGGCCTCCCAGAACGTGTTGGTGCTCTTCCAGGTCGGATGGGCAAAGCCTGCCTGGGACTGCACTGCACTGTCCCTACAGGCTGTGAGAGAAACAAGGAAAGAGTCACGGAGAACTAACCTGGAACGATGCACACCTGGGGGAGCACCGACTACGACTGCGTAGAACTCGCTCATGGTTGACGGGAAAAAATTGCGTACAGCGTTGGCAGTGCCAAAGGCAGCGAGAAGTTCTGATGATGTTGGAGCCTGAGTGGATGGAAGGGCGGAGATGACGGGCTTAATAAGCTTGTACAGGGCCTGCGCCTCTGCCAAATTAAGGCATTGGATTGCAATCGGGAGGGTTGGCGACGAGCGCCCGCAACGAATATGAGGGCTGATAAAGTGAAAAGGAGGTGAGCTTGACATTATCATTTGGGAGCACACTTACCACATAGGATAGATACCGCTTGTGGAACTTACGTTGCTGACGACCACCCAGACAGGTTGTTGCTCACCGCGCGCGCTGGCCGTTGGACTTTGCATCGTGTAGGTATGTATGCCCTCTGCTGCCATCTAGCTATCATCTTTTATACACAACAGGTTGACCTTGCCGTGGTGGGGTCTGGCCACTTTGGATCAGGATGTGATCTGGCCCCTAGTTCTCTTGCTCCATTGGAGCCTCTGGGGACCACTTCTGCACATTACGGAACAGGGGCCTATGCACGCAAGTGACTCGACATCATCATCCTGCTCGCGTATCGATGCAGTGTTTGTAGAGGACGAGGTCAGAAGCAGCTCTCCATTGGATGCTGAATATCCTGATTGGTGTGGGACGATCATTACGCCCGCTCGATTTGGGGCCATTCAAGTTCTCTGTGCTCCGTGTGTGATCTTGCCGAATGGATCGGCCCACGTGACTTGTTTGTGTCTGCAGGATCATGCATGGTCGATGTCAGGAACGCAATGGAAGGAGGGTCCTCGGGGGCGGATCAGTGGACAATGCGTGGGAGAGGATCATCTCACTGCTCTATTTGGAGGTCATCAGATTCTCCGTGTTATCTTCCTGCACAGATTTCAAGGTACGGACGTCATCTCACCTGAGTGTTTGGATTCTGCTGGCGCATGGACGATGGATCATTAGTAATCATGCACGACGGAGACGGATCGGACAAAGACGAGAATTGAACAGTCTTAATAATTAAATAATTTGTTGGCACATGATAGAAGGCTTTAGTTTGACATATGCTGATCATATGTAATAGGTGACTCGGAACAAGGCAACGTGGGTTCTGCTGGAAGTTGAAGAACAAGCGACACAATAGTGGCGGAAGGCGGCGGGTATATCATCCGAGTCCTCACTCAAACTTGTTCAAGTTGTCTTCAAGATTTGATGAAATTAATGCTTCAATCTTACGAATGAAATTTGAAGTTTGTGTGCCGCTCTGTGGCGCAGTAAGGCACGAACAGAGCCACAGATCACCCCTTTTGCCCAACAGGTTCCCGCTTCCCTTTCTCTCACACCCGTTCCTTACATCACTTCGCTAGTAGTCTCCCGCACTCTGATTGCATGTATGTACATACACCCGCAATCCATGATCTTCTCTTTTCCCTCAGAGCAGCGCCCTCGCGTCATTCCAAAGAAGTCAAACTTTTCATCGGTGGCGGCATTGGTACCCCAATTTCAAGTTAGCAGCCTTTTTTTACGCCAACTTGAATATTAATTAATGCCCGCGGTGTAATCTATCAATATGTATGAGGTAAGTCGGTTAGATTCTGCGTGTGGGAAAATGAAGCTGGTGTAAAAAAACTAAAATCGAAGGGGGAGGGGGGGGGGGAGTTACCGGATAGATTAGCGGCCAGCTTAATGGCCTCGTGCGTACTGCTCTCGTATCGTACTGCGTGTATAACCCGCGTATCGTAGAAGGCCTCGGACTGTTTGATGGGGTCCTGGCATGTTGTGGTCCCGATTTATGAAGCTGATCGCTCGTCACATCGGTAGGTTGCCATCACAACCACCGAGGCAGCAATTAATTTTCTATAGCGGCCAGCGGCGACTACGGTTGATTGACAGACAGGCCGTCTCCGTCGGGACTGAAATGGTGCGAGATTTGGTCAATGGCTGCCAGTGGCCTGGGAGCATCGACTGAAGAAGAGGTTACACGAACAGGGTGCTACCTCCGACGTCATCCTTGATGGTTGTGGGGTTCCAGTATCCGATCTTCGATCCCAGTGGAAGGAACAACGCGCAGCACAATTATCCATCCGCGCCCGTACGGCATCCATTCAACTTTGAGGCATGTCGAGACCCACAGAACGTACCCATTCAACGGGCTGGAGCGTCGACGAGTACAGCTTGTGAAGTTTCACGGCAGACATGACCTTGTGATTTGCAAAGTAATGCTCGATGGCGTAGGACCGCAGTGCAGTATAAGAGCCTGGTAATGGTACCAGTCAATCTCTGCAAAGAGCGCCTAGAAATATAGATCACTTGCCAATATCTCCGCCATGTTTCAACGTCTGGACGATACAACGAGCGAGACATTCGATGTCGCCCAAGCCCAAGTTCAGTCCTTGTCCTGCGAGAGGATGGATCGTGTGGGCCGCCGCATCCCCAATAAGGACGGTTCGGCTACCCTTTCCCTCGCCCAGGTATGCTTCTGTGTGATTGTACCGAAGGGGGAAACTGGCGGTATCGAATCCGAGTCGTGACTCGTTTGGAGGAATCCCGCACGAGACGCTGTGGGATCGCTCTCTGAACGCAACCTCATCGTTGATTGCATCGCGTGAGAGAGTATTTCCGGCAGCATCCTGTAAGGTAAGGCTGCCCGCCGCTTAACCGTTACGCCAAAAGGCAACAATACTGAATGCTCAGCATTCAGTACCGCAGGCAGTATATATGCTAGTTACAGGTAACTAGGTAAGCTGTAGGCTTACACATCCGCCTCCAGAATACGATCGTAGAGATACCGGATGGACACGTCTGGGAGACGGAACACATCGTTGATCGTGCTAGCCAAGGCCGAGGGGTCGGATTTGCACAATGCTGCCGCGTGGCGCCGTTTGGTCGACCAGACCAAAGATTCAGACGAGGCTGTAGGAGAAAGGGGTAGGAAGGCAATCGGACCTGTCGGAAGGAACCTCTGATATGCTGTATGGCTGGGCTTCTCGAACACGCCTCGGGGTGGATGGCTGAGCGTCGCGACAACAGCTTGTGTGTCGTACGACCACCTATAAGAAGAAATACCAGTTAGGAGCGGACGGGAGAGTTGAAACCGTTTGCACCAATTTTGAAGGGAGTCAAAAGGACCGTTTTATCTATGGACGCACAAGGCCCCAGAAACGGAGGACGCGCCACACAACTACCTGCTGAGATTGCTATGGATGCTTTCCAACGCATGTCGATTGCTGAGCGGTTCTGTTTGTGCGTTGGGCACCCATATGGCACGAGTGAAAAGACACGAACGGAGTGTACTCACTATGCTCGCATGCCACCGATGCATTGGGAAACAGCTGAGATGCCATGAGTGCCAGGGGCGGGGCTTGCAATCTCCTCCTCCCTTCTTTTAGAGTCGTACCTCGCTCCTGCGGGTATTGGAGCCCGAGACTCGGATGACGTTATGAACTTTGGCTTAAAATGTTCCTGTACTCGCATTTCTTGCGTATGGTTGTCAATGATGGTTACTGCTGGAATTCCTCCCGGTCAAGGTGTCATATTCGATTCAAGACCCGGCCACAGAGCCGAATTGCAAGGCTCCACGAGACGGTAACTGCACTTTTACTAACCTTGCACATTCATGATATCAATTTCTTGCTGTTTGGCAGCTTTGTGGATAGACTGAGAGGTGAGTGACATGGATACACGAACTGCGGATGACATCGATCAAGCGTGAAGAGGAAAACGACCGACAGGGCCGGGATGTCACCACCCAGTTTCTCCACAGGATCTCCTGTAGCGAGCTCAACGCTTGACCTCTGCTCGTGCTTTCTCAGCCAGCTGCTGTTCCCGGCGTTTCCGAGCGAGGTAGGCACGACCGGCCCGGCTCGTGCATTCCCTTCTCAGGACCTCATAATTCCAAGCACCGGTTTCAGCAAGCAACGGGAGAGATATTGATCCGACGTTTCACCTTGGACCCAGGCTAGATAGCGATGCCTGCGAAGGCGCTGTTAGATGAGTAGAGAGATAAGTATGAAATGATGCAAGGGACTTGTAACCCTTTGTCGCGCATTTGCTCACGAAAAAGTGGCCGTCGCTGTGGTGAATAGTGTTTAAATTACTTCTGTAATCGACGGTGGGGGCTTCGCGGAGGATTCGTGGCAGAGAATTCGGAAGACAAGTTCTTCGAGACCTTTTCCATTTAGGACGAGTACAGAGAGTTCGGCGTTTGGGATGGGGTCGATTAGAGAGACAGGACTGCAGCTGTCCTGGACATCTGTGTGTGGTCACCTCGGTGGCAGGATCAAGAACGAAAGGACGGACCTGAGGTACCCACTTGGGACTGACGAGTTTTCCTGCTTCGATGTTCTGCAGCCCTGCTTGGCCAAGTCTGTTTATGAGCTTGTAATTCGTTCTGGTGGCCCTCATCACTTCGATGATGCAAACAAAGTTGGATTCGACCTCAGACGAGACGGAGATTCGACTTAATTCTTCCGTACCAATTCCGTACAGTCTCATCCCTCTTTCAAGTTGGACCTTCTCCAAGAAGCTTGTCCCCTCGGCTCTCAGTTTGGCCATACTACAATTCGATAGCACCAAAATCTCGAAGGAAGCGCAAGTCACCCGTCCTATCTTGGACTCGTTTCGTGCTGATCTTCCGGTTCGCATGATTGTTTTCCGTCGGCTTCGTGTGCAACGTCGTTCCCTGGCTCACTTGTCCCCGCATATGTGCCATGCTCGCGCAGTGATCTGAACTCAATCGCAAGAGGGGACAGATGCCCGAGCTCATCGTTGTACCTGCGAGCATATGACCTTGAATCAATGTGCCTTCAGTCAAGGCTTTGATATTTAGGAATGATGCTAGTTATCGGTGCTCAGTATTCAATTTTAGCCTGCCAGTGATATCATCCGCATAAATACCTCTTGCACTACAAAGTTCTAGCACCTTGGGGGTACTTGTGAACGAGCCAAACTATAAATACCATATTCATGACAAGAAAACATCATGTCTTACCAGACGACCAATCAGGCAGGATAACTCCTACGCATCATTTCTTCTGACCTCGAGCTGGATTTCCTCCTCAACCTCCGAGTCCTCGCATGGATGGCTACTCACACCTGTGAACGCGATCCCAGAAACAGAGGTATCCCGTCCAACAACGTTCCCAGAATGCCGCGAGGATATCTCAAAAGCACTATTGATCCCTTCCAACCGACCACGGCTGTCCTTGTCGAACAGCTCACGCATGCTGATAGAAAATCGGGGCATGATAGGGAACATGGTGATGATGTAAAAGAGGCTGAGGAGAAGAGATCAGAGAGGGGGCAACACGTCCCCATCCGCGCTTGATATCGTGGCGGCGATATTGTTGAGTAAACCCCCGTGTCGTTGCACAAAACTTGATCAGCGGTGCTGTCCTAGATTGCGCGCTCGCAAGGATCTAGTGACGAAAAACGTACACAAAGAAATAAGCAACACCCTCCTTGACGATCAGGGTCATATATCGGTTGGGCTCCCAATGCCCTGTCGCCTTGTACATTGCGATTGATTCTTCACCAACGGAATGAAAGCAAGTATAAATAATAGGCCATCGAAGAAAATCGAGAAGGTGACGATATATTTCAGGTACTAAGGGCCGATTACAGGAAATGCCTTAGTGCAAACTGAGTAATCGAGCACTTGGCTGGTTCCAACTAATTGAAAGACAGAAGGGGGTAAAGTTCACATGTGTACTGATCATTCCAACTGGGACTCTCATACCTGTGGCATCGATTTGCGGATTGTAAAAGATAAATGCCAAGACGAGTTCTTCAACCGCCTACCGCGTAGCAAAGCAGAAGGATAGTAAGGATGATTTTTGAGCGATTCCATATTGCGTGAACACGCAGAACCATTAACGCTGATCGAAGTCAAAATATCAATATCTCAATGAAATTACTTGAATACAATAACCATCTAACTCACACGAGGAACAAATGAATGCTACAAATACCCAATTACCCGATTGAGCGCCATCAACACCTTTGGAGGTATAGATATGATTCCCTGATCGAGGACGTAGATTAACGATGCTTACAACTAACGGATTGTGAAGAGGGATGATAAATGGAATGAAACCACGTACGTCTATCACCACAATATAGTATTCTCATTAGATTGATTC
>JBBPQC010000767.1:0-14655 GCA_038092295.1 Leccinum arenicola
CCCCATACCTGTATTAGTATCACAAGGTAGGTTCATCCATATTAAGCATGTCAATCGCATAATCGTATCTTCCTGCGATCTCAAATCTCTGATGCGGCTTTCCAGATCGGGTCGCGCTGTCATCCAGGCGGCCCTCAAGTTCCAGATCGGGTCGCCCAAGATTACCTGCCTGCCACACTTTCACATTCTGCCACACGTAATCTTTCTAAAAGTGGTTTATGTTTTTCCTGCGGAGTCGGGACTCGGCAATACCCGAGATAGATAAGCATCGTATTTATATTCGAGACGTCATGATCAAACTCCGTTGCTTACGACCAAATCGCCGTGCGCCATGCCTCGCACCACGCCGCTCGAATCATACCCGACGACAACCTTCAAACTACGCCCTGGGGAAAAGCTGCCTGCAGTTCTCCTATCGCCGTCTCACTCCACGCCAATAACACCAGTAAGACAACTTAGCCCGAGGGCTGTGGATGAGAGGTTGCCGGCAGAATGTCGCACCTACCATGACTCCTTTAGGAAAATACCCTATATAATGGTTTGTCATTCCTTCTCAATAATGAAATGTATTCTTACTATGACATCAACTAGGGCTTATCTTCCGCCGCGGCTCCGCGCTCGTTGGACAGCATCATGCAAGAGTACAAGGAAGCTTTGGGGGAAAAGTTCATCTTGGCAAAACTACTCCTCCGCATTCAACAAACATGTGAAGAACGTGAAACGCTGCTCCATGATTTTCTCAGCCAGGAGGACGTAGAACGGGTGACATCTGAGAACAATCCACTTGGAGATTCTGACATCGCAACGATTGGTGCGAAGTATCTCCATGCGGTGTGGAATCATAGTTTGCGGTCCTTTATCAGCGCTGACAACATAGTGAGTCAATCTGTAATCATAACATTATCGTTGTCCTAATGATTTTTAGTGAACAATGTGAATCCCGCTGAATTTATACTGTGGTGGATTATATTTCTTTGTTCGTCAGACAGATGTACGTTGTTAAGAAGCAATAGCCAAAACGATGTACTTCTTCACTATTTATTTCATTCTTGATCATGATATTGTGTCATTGATATGGTGGATCCAGTGATTTGGTGAATCCAAGTCAAGGCTGTAATATTGTGATCGCGATGAGATCTTGTCAATGGTGTTCGGTATCGGAATCCTCAGTGGTACTCCGTCAAGTATTGGTACAGCTACTCTGCCTTGACTCGGACTTGAAGCTTGAAGTCCTGGGTCTCCGAGACTCTGGGCTGCCTTCGGAAATAATCTGTTGGTATCTACTGGTGGCAGTCAACATTGTAGTACTTACAATGTGTGTCCCGTGACCGTGTTTTTGAGTTTGTGACGCAGACCAATCAACGTCTCTTTTTTTTTCTTTTCGCACTGCTATTTAGTAGTATGTCTGACCCGATATTCAGTCAGACCTGTGTCTGTGGTCGCACGTTTACTGACCTTGGGGGTTTTACTAGACACGAGAAAGGCTGTTGTAAGGGCAAGAAAAGATTATCCCATGCCCTCAATAAGGCGAAGGAGGCGCACCAAGCCAAGAGAGCCAGATTATTCTTGTCAAGGCGTCCAACCGCCGGCCCGGATAAGGAAGCAACCAGTGGAAAGGGCGAGTTAAAGCAAGGCCAGGACAATGGTGAAAGTGATGGGCAAGCTATCCTACAGGTATGGTCTCACCGGATGCTTCCATTTCTCTTCGTAACACCATTCTGTTCAGGGCGTCTCCTCCTCCGAGTCACGTCTGAGTCTATACCAGGATAAAGAACCGGACATCAACACTAGCCAAGAAGATGCTTCAACTTCTTGCCCAGACGTATGTGTTCATTATTTTAACAAACAATGTACTTACCTCAGTGACGTCAAATGTCTAACTAGAATGATATCTCACTTGCGCAACGTCGCCCTCGCAGGGTTCGTAGATTACCCCTACGTTTTCGTGACACATTACCCGAGCCGCCTCCACCTCTTCCCCCACCGACGCTGGTCAATCCAACCTCACCAACAGAGCCAGAAGCTCGTAACGCCGGCCCTCAGAGTCACCTAGGAACAACCACGACACCATCCGATCCATCCTCGTCCAGATCGCGGCCGCTAGTCAAAATGTTCAGGACCCTTATGAACAAATTCGGCTTGCTCCGGGCCTACACTACGCAGGCTCTTCCGTCGCACGACCCAGATGATCCGTATTCAATTGAGCATGCGCTGCGACCATCTGATCACGGCGCTCAAAGTCTTGAGACAAACAACCCTTACCGTCCGTATCCCAACGAGAGCGCGATGCGCTTGGGTGATTGGTACTGGAATCAAGGAGCGCAGAAATCACGGGAGGACTTCAAGCAGCTACTCAGTATTGTTGGGAAGCCTACATTTAGTGCGGTCGACGTGTCCGGAGTTCCGTGGGATTCTATCAACAAGGAGCTTGGCAACCACGATCCTGACAGTGGGAACTCGGACATTCCTGAGTGGTTGAGTGGCGACCAGGGGTGGAAGTCTTCTCCGGTAACTATCTCGGTTCCGTTCCACGGCCGCTCTGCCAACCCTGGGCCCAAATCATACACCGTGCAAGATTTTCACCATCGCTCTCTGATCTCCATCTTGGAAGAGAAAATCAAGGATCCCATTCAGGCTGCAAATTTCCATTACGAGCCGTATGAACTCCTTTGGCATCCACCTCACCGGGACCAGGATGTCAAGGTGCACGGAGAATTATTCACTTCCAGCTCATTCCTTGATGCCCATAGAGATCTGCAGGAATCACCTCCAGAACCTGGCTGTGAATTACCCCGGGTCGTTTCTGCTTTCATGTTCTGGTCGGATGCCACTCAGCTGTCGACATTTGGCAACCAGAAACTTTGGCCGCTCTACGTGTATTTCGGCAATGAATCGAAGTACCGTCGATGTCAACCGTCGAACAATTCCTGTTCTCATGCTGCCTATTTTCAGACTGTAAGTGATCATGACGGGGATATCTACATGTCTCACTATCCATCATTGCAGCTCCCCGACGAGTTCAAAGATTTCGTGATGAGTAATTCGGGAAGTAAAACATTAAGTGGACCTCTCATGACCCACTGCCATCGAGAGTTTTTCCACGAGCAGTGGCGAATACTTCTGGATGAGGATTTCATCAAAGCATATCAACACGGCGTTGTGATCGTGTGTTGTGATGGTGTAAAACGTCGTTTCTACCCTCGAGTTTTCACTTATTCTGCGGACTACCCAGAAAAGTTCGTCTTCAAATCAGGTGGTCTTGAATTCTTCACTGACTTCCATTCATTGTCAGAGTTCTTATAGCGAGTGTACGTAACCTTGGCACCTGCCCTTGCCCTCGTTGCACAATTAGGTTGGACGAGGTCCAGGACCTCGGCAGTGAAAGAGATTTGCGAAATCGGCAGCTGCTTCGTCGATATGACAATGACGATCGTGTCGAGAAAGTATGCACTGCACGAGACTTTATCTATGAGAGCAACTATGCAATCACGACTCCTCAAGTCGAAGCCCTTCTCAAACCCGAATCACTGGTTCCAACATTGGTGAGTGGTTCTCTCGATAGAAACTTGTTGATTTCATTGCAAACACTATTGCACAAGAATGCATTTTCCAGCCAGTTGCGTCTTTTGGGTTTCAGTCTATTCGCCATGTTAGTAGTAGACCTCCTCCATGAGTTTGAGCTAGGGGTTTGGAAAGCTGTTTTCACACAGCTTCTTCGTATGCTGGAATCCTTGGAAGAGAGCAAGATACATGAGCTTGATCGCAGGTTAGTCCTCCGTCCGTATGTACTACATTCACTTGACTCTTCCTTGCAGATATCGCCAAATCCCAACATTCGGACGCGATACCATTCGCCGGTTTTCTCGGAACGCGTCAGAGATGAAGCGCATTGCAGCCCATGATTTCGAGGATCTCTTACAGGTCGGTCATATCATTCACTACTTCCGAGAGACCGATTTCATAGTCTTTCAAGTGCGCCATTCCCGTCTTTGAAGACCTGTTTCCAGAGCCGCACAATTCATCAGTATCTCGGTTGCTCACTGTTCTTTGTCGTTGGCATGGATTTGCTAAACTTCGAATGCACACAGAAGAAACACTGCAGATCATGGAGGACATCACCATCTCTCTTGGGAAAGAACTCCGTGCATTTTGTGCTAATTCCTGTCCTGCTTTCCAGACTCGTGAGCTTAGGCGCGAAGCCGAGGGTCGACAGCGCCGGCAGCAGCGATCCACGGCATCCTCCAAAGCAACTGCATCGCGTCAACCAAAATCATTCAACCTGCAAACATACAAACTACACGCCCTCGGGGATTACGTGTCTTCGATCAGGAGATTCGGGACTACCGATTCCTATTCAACCCAACCCGTGCGAGATCCCACCCTGGTTGGTATCATATTCTTACCGTTTGCTCACAGGGAGAACGGGAACACCGTGTCGGGAAAGGGAGGTTCCTTCGGACCAGTCGCAAGAATTTCCTTTCTCAACTCACTCAAATTGAACGGCGGCAGTCACGTATACGCCGTATTCGCGAGAGGGTGGATGCTGTGCACCAAAATTTGCTGGAACCTATTCCCAGAGACCCGAACGAACACTATCAGATTGGAAAATCGCAAAACCTACCTATCAATATCCCAATTTTTTGTCGACAGAATTCCGATGATCTAGCCGTCAGGGTGAGTTGCGTGCGTGTTTGTGAGTCGAAGATATGTTAATATGTTAATAGGACTTTGCACGGAAACTCAAGCACCACCTGCTACCTCGCATTCGAGCGGTTCATGCCTCAGACCGCGATCCAGACAATATGAATCCATCACAGACGGCCGGGCTAACCGATGGCTTTGGTACATCAGATAGTCAACCAGATCAAGTGGTATTCAAGAACGATCGTATCTACCAGCATCACATCCTTCGAGTCAACTACACGACTTACGATGTCCGTCGCGCCGACGACATCCTCAATCCGAATACCGATCACTGTGACATCATGATGCTCCACTCTCCTGAGGACATTGATGATCATCAACGATTTTGCTATGCCAGAATCATTGGGATTTATCATGCTAATATACAGTACATTGGACCAGGGATGACGGACTACTCACCGCGACGGATCGACTTCTTGCAAGTGCGATGGTTTGAACGGGTCCCGAAACAAGACCTACACGATCTCGAAGCTGTGAGGTTTGTCAGTATGGATGATCCTGCAGCGTTCGATTTTTTAGACCCAGCGGACATATTGAGAAGCTGCCATCTCGTACCGGCATTCAGATTCGGAAGATCCCATCAAGATCAAATTGTGACGTCGCCCATTGCACGCAATTCAGAAGACTGGAAGATTTATTATGTCAACAGGTATTCTACATTTCCTCGTATCATCCCATTGACTCACAGAACACGTTTCAGGTTCGTGGACCGCGACATGTTGCTTAGGTATCATTGGGGCCTGGGTGTCGGGCATACCAACTCGCATGTTCCAGCCCCCCCACGCCAGAGTCAGTCACCATTCACCGTGAGGGGGGATTCACCACTCGCCCAATCGTCCTCATCCCCCGCGATTCCAATCTCGTCCTTGCCCCGGAATTACACAGAAAATAGCGACTCGGATGCGACTATGGCCAAGGATTCTGGTGATCCTGATAACCCGTTTTCGCTTCCTCGATGGGATGACTCAGACTCGGTGCTAGAGTGGGAAGTCGGAGAGGCGGGCTGTGAGGAAGAGGATCCCGAGCGTGAGTCTGAAGAAGAAGAAGAAGAAGAAGAAGAAGAAGAAGAAGAAGTTCAAGCTATGTACGCACTGTATGATGATGGAGTTGACTCCGAAGGTTCAGACTGGTGACTCCAGCATATTGCTGAAAGTATAATTTGGCGTTTGGTTATGAAAGCAACATGATGTCATTTTACTTTAACTTCCAGTTTGGTCTACCTACTGAACTGCGGCTGCGTATTGTCATTTGTACCGGTTGTTTATAGCTCTTTCGTCGAACAATTTCCGAGTCTGCTCCCGTCGCGTTTTACTGAGAGCGTGACCTGTGACCTTACTTTGGACTGAGTGACACCGCGACAACGTCACTCCGCCAACTCGGATGTGCCGTCTGATCACAAGAATGGATGGAGCTTGGATTGGGAAAATAAAGGAGTCGAGAAAGTACCCATTGAGGTAGGAAATTTGACCATTTTTAATTGTTTCCTGATCCTCGATGCATCCGTCTAGTTCAATCTACTGCCAGTGCTCTACGATCCCAAACTACGACAACGTCTTGGACGTCAACAATGATACCCTCAAGTCCTCCACTCTCCTCACTGTACCCCGGAGAACGGCCTCAATTGTGCATTCTAGGGAAAGCAGAAGAGCAACACCCTCGCCTAAGTTCCCAAGAATGTCACCAAGGCGAAGCTACCACTGGCTCCTAAGGACGTCACGACAAGGCCTCCGATCTGCCTTCCGCCAAGGAAAAGTTCGACAGCGTGGTCATCCCATGCTGACGTGTCGCCATTTAGGTCATTTTATCATCTCGTAGCATCCTCTGTCCGTTTTGCAGCAACTATGGTCCAGCTCGAGCGCTTCCAAACTTTCAAACCGACCACGCGGTCACCATTATCATCGGCGAGGAAGACGCGCAGAGGACGATCTGTGGTGACCATGCTCATGAATACTCACAACATCCATCCACTCGCATTCTGCATGACGATCAGGACCACACGCAGGGCGCAGGACTGATAGTGCATGACATCGAAGGAACAGGTGTGTCATTTTTCAGTAGGTGTGATCTTCTAGGTTGACGCGCGCGGTGCAGGAGACCCTTTTTGGCTCTTCGTGAACTGAGCTTGATGGGCTAAAAGGTTATCGACCTCCCTCAGGCCTTCTTCATGACATCAAACAAGTAGCCTCTGTCGACTACTGCGCTCCGTTCCAATGCTGCATGATTCGTGGCCCTCATCACGTTCATTGAGGAAATCATCATAATCCGCTGTGGCTTGGCTCTTGTCCACCCCTTGCGTGCCAGTGGCCTGCCGCGCCTCCAAGTTCACTGCACACCAGCCCCAAGTCCGACCACTAGCCGACATAAAGGAGGATGTAGAGCCCGTCCTCGTGCACACTGATGGCGCCATGACCCCGCTTTATCCGTTCCAAGTTACCCATCGTCTCTCTGTCGTTGCCACCTCCCACGTGATTTGACTTGTCTAAATGGTCCACTTCTCACTTGAATGTCGAAGCTGACACCCGGGAAGAGTATTACAACCGCCGTGTGCTCACGAAGTAGCGACTAGACGTGCCCGATGAAGCAAAACCCTGCGAAAACGGAGCCCGGGTTTCCATGCCGAGGACGCCGAGGACGCTTTGATGTTCTCCACAAATATATCGACGAGATTGGGCAATGTCTCCTATCGGTACAAGCGGCTTCGAGGGGCAATTGAAGGCCTCAATGAGGCCGTCATCCTCGCGCGGCAAGCACCTTATACATGCCGACCAGGACCCCAATCGTTCAATGTTTCTGGCTAACGCTACAAATCGTCTCCCCGATCGGTACTCGGATTGGTTCACGGACCTTGACGAGGACGTCGTCCTCGGGCGACAAGCGCTCTATATCTGCCCAACAACCCATGCAAAGAGTTAAGGTGTATTTGAACAACATTGCAAGATGTATTGGTACAAGCAGTTTGGGGCAACAGCGGACCTCAACAACGAGGCCGTTGTTTTCGCGTGGCAAGCGCTTGGTTGTGCTCATCAGGGCACCCAAATCGTTCGGCATGTTTGAACATTGTTGCAAATCTTCTCGTCTAAGTACGATCAGCTTGGGACAATGAAAGACCTTCACGAAGCCATCGTCTTCGGACAACAGGCGTATCCCCTACGGGAAACTCAAATCGTTTCACTCCTATCGCGTACACACTGGCTACTACACCATCTATCGCTGGCGGTCTTAGCACTGGTCTTTGAGGATCTTGTTCCATTCCCCCTGCCTCCTCTTCGACCATGCCTTTGCCCGTTTCACCTGTCAAAGCCGGAGGAGGTGACCCCCTTTGTTAGTTTCCTGTGTCCCCCTCTCCCTTAGCGACCACCGGGTCATGCTCCATGTACATGTACAAGCGATCTACTACCAACGCACACATCGTTGGGCAGGGGAAGCAGTCAATCATTAAGTGGGTTCGTGTTTCGGCCTTGTTTCACTGCGAGTTGATGGTTCCGACGATGCTCATACCGATGCTGACGCCAACACCAACCCGGGCCCAAGCACGGCTTCCTAGTGCCATCACCGACACGCCCGCCGCCCGTCTCGCCTCCCTCACGAACTCCGCCCTCGTCCCCGCTGAGGCAGAATCAGCTCTGTACGTGCTCGTCACGGACGACGTCTTTTTGCCAAGTCGTCGAACGTGTGGGAGCGCCTCAAAGACGTCGACGGTGGTTGGTCCGCGTTTTGCGATTCGGATTTTTATCGGGCCGTACCAATTGGCGGTGACGTAGCAGGTCAGACGGTCGAAGGTGCGTCACGGGCATAACGGAAGCGGGCTTCGCAATGAATAGTTACCCAGGCCCAAGTCCAAGCCCATCTCCTCCAAGATTGTTGCACTCCAAGATGCCCGCGTCTATCCTAGTTGATCACTCCCTCGAATCCATCCTCAAACCCTCCAGATCTGCCACCTCCTCAGCATTGATGCCGCGCTCGCTCATGTACCACCACCCCCGTGGCCGGCTGCTCCAACCCGGGCTCGCCTGGCTCACCAGAAAGAGGTGCCACCATGAGATCCAGACGCGCAGTGAGGGCGGACACGACCCGAAGAGGACGCAAGGTGCGTGTGTTGACTCCAAAATGGTGTCGGGTTTGGCAAGTTTACCACGGATTAAGAGCATATTTTCGCGCACGGCTATGGCAAGTGAGAGGGGCGAGAGGGGCTCGATGGCTGCTGTCATGGTGGCCCGGGTGTGATACATGGCGCGAACTTGAAGGCGACAACCGTCGTTCATTGTGCAGTGAATGATGGCGAGGACCTCGAGCATCTCGTACAGGCCGTCCCTGTACACGAGTTCATGTTTGCCAGTGGGCGGTTCACGGGCATTGTGGACTCGGACGTGATGGGATGGTTGACTCGGACGGGCCCAAAGTAATAAGGAACTCGGACGGGCCCGTTCAAGTTAGAGAAGTGCCGCAGCCACAACAACCGACGGCCCGGGAGGCCTTGTCAGAATAGCTGCTAGTACTACTAAGTGATGCTGGAAGAGTCCCGAGTCGGACACGCACTACGCTGGTTATCTTTTCATGCCACTCGGACTCGGACCCGTGCCACAATCCTTGAATGTGCACAACTTAGATCGTGCCCGGGCAAGTGTTTGAGTTTGCAATCAGGGGTGGCAAAAAGGCTGAGGAGATGGACCAGTCTGAGTGGTAGACTGCTACTAGTGATGATCACAGAGAACTTGAAGATGCCCGGGTGTACTATGCATCAAGGGTACGAGAATCCTTCCATCCTTGGTTGACCATTGCATGATAATGTATTATCTTTTATTATGTGAATGATATAGAATTATCAACCAATGATCATTCACTACTGATCAGCCATATTAATAATAGATACATATCAGTATAGATAATATGCTTTCAGTATGAATGTAGATGTTCAGTGGATATAAATGCTTGTTATTGCCATAGCATAATTATAGGTATATTTCAGAACTAACTGGTCATATCAGCTCTTCACTGTTGATAATGGTATATTTTGATTGGGAGAGCTGGTATGCATGCTGATAATCTAGCCAGACATCTAACATTTGGTCAAACATGGTCATGAATGTCTGTATTTCACTTGTAAACAATGCATAATCATATCCTGATATCGAATGCTCATAAATCATCAGGGTGGTGTTAGTTGATCATTATATGGTATTTAATTATCTTTCATCATCCAAATGATATAGAAGTATCAGTAAGTGATCATTTAACAGTCATCAGCCATCTTAATAAGGAACACATATCAGAATAGATAATATGCCTTCAGTATGGAAATCAACTTTCAATGGTTATATATGTATATGATTTCCATGAGATAATGATGGATATTTATCAGAACTATCTGGTCATATCAGCTCTGGTTATAATTCTATGGCATAATTACATGCAATTAGCTAAACTACCAGGTTGAATCAGATGTGGACTATTGATAATGAAATATCTTGATTGAGAGAGTTGGTATGCTTGGTGAGAATCCAGCCAGACATCTAACATTTGATCAAACTTGGTCATTGATATCTGTATTTCATATTTAAACAATGCATTGTCAGATGTTGATATTGAATGCATCAGAGTGGTGTTTACTCTCAAAGTGTTGATCATTACATGATGGTTGATTATTTTTCTTCATCTGGATGATATAGAATTATCAAGAAATGATCACTCACTGGTCATTAGCTATCATTATGATGAATACACATCAGTATAAATGATATGCCTCCAGTATGAATATGAACTTTCAGTGATTATAAATGCTTATTGTTTCCATGGCAAAATGATGGGTATTGATCAGAACTATCTGGTATATCAATTCTCCACTATTGGTAGTGGAATATTTTGACTGAGAGAGTTGATATGCTTGATGATAATCTAGCCAGACATCTAACATTCGATCAAATGATCTCTGTATTTTGCATATGGAAAATGTATGATCATCATATGATATTGCATGCTCATAAACCATCAGGGTGATGTTAGTAGATCATTATATGATGATTGATTATCTTGCATTATCTAAATGATATAGAATTATCAATCAGCCATCTTAATGATGAATACATATCAGTATAAATAATGTGCTTTCAGTATGGAAATTAATTTTCAATAATTATAAATGCTTATTATTTCTATGGCATAATGATGAGTATTTATCAGAACTATCTGGTTATATCAGCTCTTCACCATTCCCCTGATGCAAGTGAGTGAATCGGCGGCATCATGGCGATAACCGCCAACAAGTAAATGTCTACCTACCTGGAATGTCGTCAGGACCGTCAGGTTCGAGCTTGTTACAGCTGTCGGGGTCGGACCTCAAAGTCTTTGTTTGTGATAACATGTGGATTCATAAAATGTACTTACATGATCCGGACTCTGGACTGCGTTCTTTTGAACTTCGAGGGTGTATACTGTACACCGGTATCATGTACGGCACAAGCCGAGTGATCTAGATTCAAACTGGTTATCTGTGAGGTGTTGGATTTTGGAATCATAATACCCAGCTCGGACGAAACTCTAACATTTAGCTCAAGATGTAGAAATAAAATTAAAAAATACATACTTGGGAGAGTTACCTTTGAAATGGTCTCCTGGAAAGGTTAGAGTGATGGTCTGAGAGACTGAGACATAATCATCACATCATCGTGATCTGAGTCGCATATTATGATGTGGCTGTTTCTCATGAGTCACGCTAAGGTAAACTTCCATTTGGCGATTCTAATAACATGTTCTATAGATAAGAACTCAGTTGACCAATGTGGCGACACCGCGGCTGGACAGACGAGAAGGATTCGGAAGTTGTCAACGTGCATCGTGACCTACACTCACAGTCACAGCTACCATCACCTCTGATTTCAATATTTTAAAACATGAAGACTGATGTGATCCGTGTGGACGGGAGATATCGACTTGGAAAGAAGCTGGGGACAGGCTCGTATTGTAAGTCCTTCCGAGCCGACCCTCACCAACAGTTAATGCTCATTTATTCGGGCCTTGGCATGCCCCATGGAAGCCACAGTGTACAGTTCACAGGACATATTCACTGCCAGCCAGAAATTCGCCATCAAGTTGGAAGACTGCGACAATACTGATGTCTCTTATTTGGAAAACGAGCATTCAATCCTCAACGAACTTCAAGATGGCTCAGTTCCTGGGTTGCTGCAACCCGTTTGGCTAGGGAGAGAAGGAACTTACCGTGCCATGGTCCTGGAGAGCCTTGGACCATCGTTACACACCTTACTGCAGTCGGCGACTCTCATCCCTATTCACGTCATAAAGATCGGGCTCCAAATGGTTTTTTTTTGAAGGTAATCGTCACAGAGACATGTATATCTTGTTAATTTGTTGAAAATAGATTACTCGCCTGGAGTACATTCACTCTCGCAATTTTATCCACCAAGACATCAAACCGCACAACATACTGATGGGTGTTGGAGACTTGCATGACCTCATCTTTCTCATTGACTTCGGTATAGCTCAGAATTATCGCGATCTGTCGTCTCGCATTCACGTCCCAATGCGAGAAAACCTCTCTTTTGTGGGCACTCCTGCTTTCGCTTCCCTCAACAGTCATTGTGGTCTACAATTGGGGCGTAGGGATGATATCGAATTCCTCGCATATTCACTTATCTTCCTTTCCCGCGGCTCACTCCCATGGCTCACTGCAGACGGTAAAGGCCCTTCACTCCAAACCATGTTTGCCCGCAAGCAGGCGTTCCTAGCGGATGGCAATGCCAAGGCTCACGACATCCCTATCGCTTTTGTCGATATGCTTCAATATGCCCGCAGTCTCACCTTCACTCAAAAGCCTGACTATGGCCATCTTTGCACCATTCTTGAACATGCGGTAGGATCCGTTCCAACTTCCAATCATGTATCCCCGTCCAAACCCGTCGCATTCACTCATGACCTCGAGAGAAAAAGTATACCAAAGGAGGTAACACCTCGGCAACGGTATGTAACATGATCATTTCCGAGTCACATCAGGGGAATGGTGAAGAGCTGATATAACCAGATAGTTCTGATATATACTCATTATTATGCCATAGAAATAATAAGCATTTATAATGATTGAAAATTAATTTCCATACTGAAAGCACATTATCTGTATTTATATGTATTCATCATTAAGATGGCTGATGACTTGTAAATGATCACTTATTGATAATTCTATATCATTCAGATGATGAAGGATAATGAATCATAATATAATGATCAACTAAGATCACCCTGATGGTTCATGAGCATGCAATATCATATGATGATCATGCATTATCCACATGTAAAATACAGACATAATTTGATCAAATGTTAGATGTCTGGCTAGATCATTATCAAGCATATCAACCCTCTCAATCAAAATAATGCATCACCAATAACAGAGAATTGATATACCAGATAGTTCTGACAGATACCCATCATTATCTCATGGAAATCATATGCATATATAACCATTGAAAATGACTTCCATACTGAAGGCATATTATCTATACTGATATGTATTCATCATTCAGATGGCTGATGACTGGTAAATGATCACTTGTTGATAATTCTATATCATTTGGATGATGAAAGGTAATTAAATATCATATAATAATCAACTAACATCACCCTGATGGTTCATGAGCCATGCAATATCATATGATGATCATGCATTTTCCATGTGTAAGATACAGATATCATTTGATCAAATGTTAGATGTCTGGCTAGATTATCATCAAGCATACCAACCCTCTCAATCAAAATTATACATTACCAATAGTGGAGAGTTGATATACCAGATGGTTCTGATAAACACCCATTAAGTTGATATAACCAGATAGTTCTGATACATACCTAACATTATGTCATGGACATTTCTAACCACTGACAATTCATATTCATTGTGAAGGCATATGATCTATACTGATATGTATTCACCATTAAGATGACTCATGACCAATGAGTGATCATTGGTTGATAATTCTATATCATTCAGATAAAGAACCATAATCAGTTATCATATAATGGTCAACCATCACCACCCTGATGGTCCATAAGCATTCAATATCAACATATGATCATGCATTATTTACATTTGAAATACAGACATCCATGATCAAGTTTGACCACATGTTAGATTTCTGGCTGGATCATCACCAAGCATATGAACCGTCTCAATCAAAACAATTCATTATCAATAGTGAAAAGCTAATTTATCCTGATAGTTCAGTTGATAATATGTAATTATGCCATAGAAATTATATCCACTTATATCCAATGATAAATTATATGCATTTTGAAAGTGTGATAAATATTTATCAGGAAATGTTCATGTAAGATCATGAATTGACATGACTTCATCTTTGACAAATTGAGATAAATGACTGTCATAAGATAATCATCTAATCTCATTCTAATGACTGTGGCCCGGGAACCTGTAATAATATCATAAAGTGGTCATGGATCAAATCTATACTTTATATACTGTCAATCACTGGCATGTCAACAATATTTCATTTTTGGTGTTGGCAGGACTCAGGATTCAGAATGGTCAGATTTATATATTGTTGTGTTGTCACTCCTAGTAGTACTAAGTACACGCCACCAAGGTCACGAGTGGTCGCCACCACCATGCCACGGCGACGTGTCATTGTCCCGCCATCAGTGCGTCGTTCGTCGTTCCGCCGTTGTCCCGCGTCCGCCGTGCCACTGACGTCGTCTTGTCATGGGTCAAGTTGCCAGTGTGTCATCCGAGTCCGTCGCCGTCGCAACGCTCGCGGTGCCACCACGTCGTCGATGCCGCCGTCGTCGTTGCAACCGTGACGCTGCCGTGTTGCCGTCGTCGTTCATACCTATCCTATCCCCACTGGCAAGGGATCCCGCCTAGATACGTCCAAAAGCAGAGGAGCCGTTGATGATTGCAACATACTAAAATGCAAAGTCGCTCGAGAT
>JBBPQC010000768.1:1601-14629 GCA_038092295.1 Leccinum arenicola
CAAATGCGATCCACCGCGACTGAATGGCATCGCGGACACGTCCGTAAGACCATTCATCGACCACAGGGTGCAGCCACCCTCCCTGAGCTTGGTTGAAGCGAGCGTTCTCGAAGGCATCCTCGTCCATCGTCTCGATAACGTCAAAGGTACGCGTGCGCGCAACAAGGTCGGCAAGATGACCTTCAGATGACTCGGAAGAGGGCAAGGATGGCAGTGGTTCATCACCCTCGAACGATATTGGTGAATTGGCTGGTGAAAGAGGAAGCGGGACATTGTCAAAGAGATAGATGAGATCGGACGTATGATGAGGGACGCCGCGAGCTGGACCCTCTTGATCGAAAACATAGCGCCAGACAGAACGACCGTTCTTCTGGGACGCTCGGACAAGGCACTCCGTGGGCCAGGCGATGCGAGCGTCCTCAACGAGCTCAAGTACCCGATCAGAAAGCTCATAGGTAGTATGCGGATCAATGTCGTAAGCATTGAGAAGAGCGGTGGCCTTATTCAAGGATTGACAGATGGCGCGAAGCCGACGGACGACACCAGACGCTGCCCAGCCGGAGACTCGCGTACTCCAGAGATCCGAGTCAGAAGCGCCGTCACCGATGATAAGCGGCTGGAGACCAGATATAGCGTGTGGTACAGTAGTGCGGCCGTGTGGGTGTGGACTTCTACTTGTGCTCTTGCCCTTGCGAACTCCCAAACGAATCGCAACGAGATTGCGCGTTGCAATGTCCTCAGTTTCTGCGGGAGGAGGAAAGAGGGACTCCAGCCATCCTGGACGGAAGAAGACACCGTAATCCACAACACGTATAGGGCAGGGAATGTCCGCTAGAACATCTGCGCGAACGTTGCGAAGCTGATCAAGAGTGGATATGTGGAGTGGGCACAGAGCTCGTGAGAGAAGCCAACCGGCGGTAGCAACATCGGGCACGTTGTGCTCGACAATAGCACTCTGTACGATGGCACGAGCAAAGAGGGGATCAGACTTGTTGGAATTGGAATACAGATGGCCGACGATGTCCGCTGCACCAGAACCAGAGCCAAAAAGTGTTACATTGGCAGGATCACCGCCAAAATCGGCGATGTATCGATGCACCCACTCAAGGGCACAACGCTGATCGCGTATACCTGGAAGGGTATAAGGAACTAAAAAGGAAAGAACGGGGATGGAAACGAACCATAATTACCGACCCCCTTGTCGCCGGATGCACGGTTATCCTCGGCTATTTTTGGACTTGCGGCACAGCAAAAAAAGCCCAGACGATAGCTATAAGACATAATGACCGTGACCGTGAGTACGGCTTAAGACGTAAACAGGGGAACGTACTTAAGGGTGACGAGTACGATCGGTTTGCCAAAGCGAAGGCTCGAAGCGACAAGAGGGCCGCCGTCATAGACCCAACTCGAGCCACAGCCATGGTTGCCACCTCTGATCAAATAAGTCGGAGAAAACACATGAAGAAGGTGGGACGAACCCGTGTATCCAAACCATGACTGGAAATCGAGACGCGGAGGTCCGGAGCGCAGGAGCAGTGATGTTCAGATTCAGACATTCGAATTCGTCCTGATGGAGGACCTGTCTGGGGATATCAACATCTGGAAGACCAATAAGGTCTTCTTCGAGACTCTTCTTATTTGGTTGGGGGCAAATTGGGCTGAGGGGTGAACATGAGGGAAAGGAGATGGATGAACGAAAGAGGGCTACACACCCGAATTTGGTTGCATCAACCACGGGGGGATAGGAAGAGCAGAGGAATGACGGGCGAAAACGAGCAGGCACGATGGCATATTTGATTCCGCGAAACTGATGTACAATAAGGTCAGGAGAGGAGACGGAATGCTCGACACCCTGGAAAGTGGTATCGAGAGGGAGATGATGTAGAACTGTATGAGAGCGGTTGAGGATCATGGTGGACTGTGGAAGAGGAGGAAATACAGGAAACGCAGCCCGCTTAATGTACTTGTTCTTGTGATCGATCCCATTTGGCCCGAGGATGCAGAAATTCAAGTCTTTATCTCGAAATGGCAACTGGGCCTACTGATAAGTCACGTGACACACGGGCCAAACCGGGTGGCCGATCTAGAACGTTCATGTTGGGACGTCACGAGGTCAACAACGGCAAACTGGACGGGTTAGCGGGTGGGTCGCATCAGGGCCTGTTGGTTCCAAACTCACCAGGTGACAGAGCCAGGATTGCAAGTAATGATAATCATTAGTAGCACAACAGACAAGGCTAAGTACCGCCCCGCCCGCAGGCATAACAACGATATCGATGGGCAAGATCCACGATAGAGACGTGCGCGCGATCTCAGGCTCTTCAACTCATCAGTGCGGTCACACAAAAAGCATACCTCGAAACGTGCTCGACGCTGCCAATGCTCAGCGCTCAACGACTTGCACACTGATCATGGTCAAGAAGCTGTGAGACTCGGATTTGGCCATCGCCAACGGCTCCCTTATCAACACAATCCTCGGATCGATACGACTGGCAGCCTTGAAACAGCCGGTATCTTCCCACGCCCCAAGGCTATGTTCCTTATGGCCTTACGGCGGCAGCTGCAACTTGAACTAGCGACAGCCTGCCAAGTATCAGCTTTGCATCCCTGTTGAAGATCTAGACTACAACTTGAAGTACTATGTTGCTCACCATCTATACAACGGGTCGTCCTTACACTTACTTGTTTTCTTCACGCTGGACCCCCAAACCTTGGACTTCCTCTCCCACACTAATAATGCCCGCCTTCGCAAGCCATGCCAGCTCCAAAAGGTCAGTTCTGCCGCAGTCTTTGCATGTTCTTTCATACTTTCGTTATCATTCTCAAGCAAACTCGTTGCTGGTACTTCTTGGCTGCCTCGTCTGCTCGTGGCTACATCATGTCATCCGTTCTCCATCTAATCTTCTATTCTAATTCTAATACATGCGACGTTCAGACCTCCGATTGCTCGGATCGGTGCTCCGCACAGATTATGCATTCCGCGCGGCTTGGTTTGGCTCGACATGGCTCGGATTGCCTTCCGATCTGGGGCTCGCTCGGCGCGACCGCTGTCCACGATCACCGGGTAGGTGCAGATAATGCTTGCGGCGCAGTTCTGTGTACAGCTTCCCGCTCCACTGGCGCAGCGCGTCGCCTGCTTGGCACACGTCATGAGGCGTCATGGTCTCCGCCTACGGTCCAGTCTTCCTTTAATCGATCTCTCATGGCTATGTCCTGCAATATTCAATCATAGCCGCATCTGCACAGTCACGCGTTTTAGTTGAAGAAGTACCTCACACGACACCTGAGTCATCCGTCAAAAACCACGGTTTGACAGCGATGAAAAAGCATTCGTATGGTGCATGTCTAATGCAATCGTAAACATTTTTGGACTGGACAATGTTGGATTGTACATTCTGGGGTTAGCGAGTAACGCAAAAAAGATCCAGTGAAGATTCTCCACTGCATGCTGCTACGGGTTGAGAACAAAGTAAGCCACCTAATTATGGTTTTGGCTAATTTTATTCCATTCGTGTTGGGAGTACGGAAGTCTTTCGGTTTCTTACTCCTCTATGTCACTTGAATCCTCGGACAACGGAGAGGGACCCCACGCCGGTGAAATGCTGTCACCGTGGGGATACCGCATGGCAGCGCCAAAGTGTCGACCCGGGAGCCCGAAAGGGCCTCGCCTGCAAGCACCACCTGTAGGAATCCCCTCCCCTCCCCTTTCCTTCTTCTCCCTCTCTCGAGCAGGAAACCTCCCTCCTCCCCACTCGTGCATTCCGAATTGCAACCAATCCATCCGGGGTCGTGCCCCTTGCATGGCTCTGCTGCCTCTGCAAGCTGGTACCCTAAACGGTCTCGGACGGGCAGCGGTCGGGGTAGCGGTATCCCCCTGACGAGAGCTTTCGCAGGCTAGAAACCTATCCCGCTCCCTTACCTGCCCCCTTCATGTACTGTACATCGTCGCCCGAGCGTGTCGGTGGTCCGGCCCCAATCTTCGGAGGGCGCCAGACGGACGACCAAGCAGATTAGACAGCCCAAACATCCCTCTTCGCACATAGTCCCGCACCCTTTTTGCGTCAAGTGCAAAGCCTGGACATATTGGTCACATTGCACTGGCATGTTTCGGAAGCTCCAACGTCAATCTCAGGGTCCTTGATTCAGACATGGTCACACTTGCGGTAGTACGCTCGGCACAAAATACCGAGGGGAGATCGAATTCTTGTCACAGACAGACTCGAACATGACAAGAGCCTCTCCCTCCACACCTAAGTCGCTTGCTTCCTCAAATTACAGGACTATTGTTGCCTCGATAGCACACTCTTATCTTTCTCTCATGTCTATTTCTGGCCATTTGCTCGTCCCCATCAAGACAGAAGGCAAAAAAATTGGACAACAAACTCAGTTCATCTCATTCAATCCGATTAGTCGTTGTGGCTCTTTGAGTCGAGCAGTTCTTGCGCCGTCATGGTATCTTCGTCATCATGGCGACTCGGATTACATGCCGGTTTTATCGTCCAAAGAGAAGCTGGCATCCCAAGTAAAAATGAACATATCAATGCAGGATCATCAATCCCGAGAGTCACTGAGTTGCTCGTGATCATGATCGTCCCTGCCCAGCGCTTCCAGTGTAAACCAAGTCCCTGCATTGGGAAAAACTTTGCATTTCTCGCCCACCCAGGGTTGGTTCATCATCCAATTTGTTTGAATTTAAATTGGCAACTTGTCAAAAGGGTCCTCGGCTAATGATCGTGCCTTGAAACTTAAGTATCGAAAGGGGATGCGTTACATACTTATGAGAAATTTGCGCAGCAGGTTTGTAGCATCAAACGCTCGCGATACGTGAGGGTACGTTGCAGTGGCGGCTTGACTCGCAATTTCTGACAGGTTAGTGCGTGAACAGCGATTGAAGCGTACTATATTTTCGGTGAGCCGTTCCTGTACTATTCCTAATGGAACCAATAACCACATGTGTAAAGTTCAATAAAGCTGTTGCAGGCATTCGGAAAATTCTGTGCTGAGGGTTGGAGTTCAAATTCAAATCTGGGCCTAGGCTAGACTATGATGTTAGCAGGAGACCGTAACGAAGGGCCCAGTGACTCCAAGTGCACAACGATCCAGGCTTGCATGACTACTATGTTGTCTGCTCGCGTTCTTCCCTGGCCGCTCACATGCTATAAAGTCCCTTTCAACTTGCGCAGTGGATCATCCAATATTCTCACTTTTCCCGAAACTCGGCCTTTCCCTTATCGTGCTTGAATGTTACCCATCTGGAATTCGAGTCTGATTGGTAAATTCCTACTTGTCTCGAACAACCAATAGTGACAACAACCTTCCATGGCCTGGGCATACTCTCAACCATATTCCGGCTTGGGTACCGGTGGCATACATCGCGTATATGGTGGGAGGACGGATGGGCTGTTGTCGCGCTATCGGCTGATATCATCTGTCTTGTCATCGCATGGCTCGAACAGCCCATTCCGAGTGGTAAGAAAAGGAAGCAAGTCTCCTCTAGTCATGACTTTGAATAATGAACATCCGTAGCCGCAGTTCCAAGCTTCTTCACCGTTGGCAACTGGATTCTCGCATTCGCGTTTCTCACGGTGCTATGGTGTGTTCCTTGGGTCGCGTTCATGATGCATCTCATCTACAAGGATATCAGGCCATGCAGATTAAGCATTCTAATTTCAATGGTACGCGTCTCCCAGCCCATGGGTGTGATGAAATATGTTGCCTATGGTGTGGGTGTCGCGTTCGGAGCCATGTGGTTGGCTCTGACAGGTTTACGAACCTACTATTGCATTCAAAATGGCTGTCTCATTAACAAGCCGATCAGCATCTCCCAGACGATCAGTAAGCACATGCTTTACAAACCACTGACGAGCGTGGAATGCTGATTCCTAGCAATGACAGTGGATTTCATCGCCGATGTGCTCTTGACTGGGCTTCCCATATTATTTTTGCGTGACGTGAAGCTGGGCCGTCAGGAAAAGCTTTTGATCTTCTCCGCTTTCTCTGCAAGCATGGTCATCAACGTGTTGACGATTACGCAGGCGGTGGTACTCCTCGGGAGTGTTGTCACGTCAGGTACTATCATCGTTTCACACATCAAGGTAAGAAGCGAGGTTGTTTCGGACGGGAGGTGACTTACTTCCGAACGAGGTTGCACTTTCGTTGGTCGTGTGTAACCTCCTTGTGCTCGTCACATGGGTCTACGGGGTTTTGAACAGGGGCAGAACGGCTCTGGGTGAATCACGGCTCGATACGACCAGAGCCGAGCTGACGACTGTTGAACTCGCGCTGCCGCAAGACACGAGCCAGGGCTCATTGTCCAATCCCTCAGCCGCGACGAAGTCTTCCAGTTGGTCATTCAGAGGCCCTAGGCGTTCGCGGGTATCAAACTTTGCAACTGAAACATCCAGAACGAATTATTTGTGAAGGAGACAAGAGATCAGATTCGTCGTTCTATATACGTGTTATAAATCGGTAATATTCTGTCTATATACTAACATGGACGTTGTTTGCATATTCGTATCATTGGATCTAGGATCATTCCCCATTCATGTCCTGGCTAGTGTTACATTTACGTTAGAGACTGATGTAGATAGCGGGTTTTGACGAATGTTTTAATGGGTTTATCATACTGCAGTGTATATGTATATACTGATCAATTCAAACCACATTTCCGTAAATGATGGTGACTCTGGAGTCTGGCGAACGTGATTTCAAGTTAGTCTGGTGGCGAAACGTTCCCCTGCCAGTGATATAATTAGGCTTTTTTTCTGTCAGATAGCCTAAGTTAGTAGTAGTGCCCGATGCAGTGCCCGACAGCCCACTTCAGATGCGAGTGGACCCTGGATATCGGATAAGGCCCAACCCCGCAGGGTGATTACATAAGCCCTTTGGGAAAGCTTGAGGTGTGATCGTACATATCGGACGTTACGCTCGTCGTTGTACATTCAAGAATTCGAACACGCACTAGGTAGCTATGAGTCTGCATTCATTTTCGCACGTATTTATGAGTGGAGTAGGGCATAAGCAAGCAAGTGCACCCAGGCCCTCGCAATCAAAATTTGAAGAAGCACAGGTTCGCAGGTTCGCAGTTTTGAAACTCGCGTGCGATCGGCGTAACATCTCCGCCCCTGACTCATTGAAAAGTCCCTCGACCCATTCAAATATGACATATGTTTTACTATCAGCGGTGCAACTGCCCTGAATACGCATGTACAAAAGGTTCAGAGACAAGACAACGCAGAAACGATCGCTCGCGACTGGCGCTATCCAACAGTGACAATGTTCCCTAACTGGGATCGGACAATAATTGGTGACTTTCACTTTTTTTTGTTGTTGTCGGAACGTATTGATGACGAACGGGCACCGTCCGCAGCTGTCTCAGCATCCTTTCATAGCATAGCGATACTTTCTACTTTATTCAGGCTCTGGTACCGATGGCATACAGGCCACATGTGGTGGGATGATGCCTGGGCTGTACTTGCATTCTTGGCCGATATCGCCTGCCTGGTCGCTACGCTGCTCCAGCAACCAATTCCAAACCGTGAGATTATACATACTGGGCCTGCTCCCTTGGTCGCTAATAGGTGTTTAGATAACATCCCTCGTTTCTTCACTGTCGGAAATATAATCGTCTCGATTGCGTACCCGGTTCTAATGTGGTACGTTCGCTTGTGTATTCGATGAGCTAGAAAGATGATGAGGATTCGATAACACAAAAAAAAAAAACCAGGTCAGCGAGGATAAGTATATTGACCTCCATGGTGCGAGTGTCACGTCCCGAGGGTATGATGAGACATCTGTCCATCTTCATCGGTGTCTTATTCGGAATCATGGCGACGGGGGCAGCCGGGTCGCGGATTCAGCTCTGCGTATCATATAAATGCCTCATGACGACGGCCGCCCTCATAGTTCAGACTACCAGTGAGTACTATACATTCGTTGAACCTGTGTCGGCGTTCAACGTCAGTGGTGGCAGTGGATTGTATCGCGGACATACTCTTGACTGCACTCCCGGTCTGGTCTCTACACAAGATGAAACTCGAGCGCAAACGGAAGATCCTGGTATCTACCATATTCTCGGCGAGCATGGTCATCAACATTGTCACAATCGTAGAGGCTGTCGCGTGTTTCCAGTCCCTCACGTCAGGATCGATCATATTTGAATACGTCAAGCTAGCGTGTACAATGATCGTGTGCAACCTGCTTGTGATCGCCACCTTTGTTTACCGCGTATTACACAAGGGCAGGACAGGCCTTGAGGACTGCGTAGACGGCTGTGCTGAACAGGAGTTCACGACAGTTGACCTCGCAATGGAGTTTAGTCAAGAGACAAGCAAAGGAATATCGTTGTCCGTCCCGTTACAAACAAGGAGATCGTCCACTTGGTCCTTCAAAGGAGGTAGTCGGTCAAAGTCATCTGGAACTCGGATATTCGTGGAGAGGGAGATGGAGTGCCAATAAGGATAAGTTGAGTAAATGTATGTAAATGAACAATCGTAAAGTTCATACTTTCGGCCCTCGAGCCACAGAATGATGAACGTAATTTTTTGCGAACAGCCTAGTACCGAATAATTGGGGAGCGACAATATATCAGAGCTTCTTAGAAGGGCTTCTCAACGCCGAGTGTTAATTCAGCGGAATGATTAGGCCCGGGGTGGGCCCCATCGGCAAAATTCCATTGTTAAAGAACTGCGGGTTTGTCACGCAAATTGACACGGACGGCGAGCCAGGGTTGATACAAGGTAAGATTTATGCGGCCGTAGCCTATCAATCACGAAATACTTTGCTGAACTATGCAAGATCTTCGACAGGAAACGTAGCAGGTACGTCAGACCCCATATAATATCCGATGTCGGACGAACCGATACTCCGACGCTGCGTAGTAGGGGGAGATCATCGCCTACTGTCCTCTTTGGAACCCCTTCCAGGCTGACTCCGAGCGACGCGGGGCCGCCTGTATCGTCCGTTTCATGATGACCGAGAAGATTGAACATACGAGTTGCGGGAGGACTCATTTTTTCGAAGGCCCTCAAAATCTCATACGATGGATTGGTTATTAGGAACGTCAGTTCTCTGATTTTCTGACAGCCCTTTTTCCTTCCAGTGCATGCATGCATTTCTTTTACAATTCAAACAGGATTGATAATCCACATGTCCAGGAACTTTTTATTACAGAGAGACCGCCCTGAGACATCATTACATCTTCGAATACATGCAAACTCTCGTGCCATTCCCCTATTCCGAATGGATTTGACCCTGTGGGGACTCTTTTGATGGTGGAGCAACATACTCAAGCTCCAGGGTTCTGACCTAGATTCACCGCAGGAGATGAATTTAACTGGTCAATCGGTGAATGACCTGTCCCTACTCGTTTGTCGTAATTCATAGCTGTTTCACTACTGAGCATCTCTTTGTAGCTCGGTGATATTGCTGTGGGGACCTTGCTCAAGGTTCGATAGATGGTCATGGTCATTTGCGTATTCCATCATGACAACCTGGTGAGTTTGGCCTTTTTCTCGACGACAAGTACGTCATGACGAGCGTTTCGACGAAGAGGACAGTGATTCTCATAACTCATGTTTCCTGCCCTGGTCTCGGTGAAGCTAGTTTTTATGTATGAAGTGATGACATCGAAATTATCAATCGGATCACTCAAAATACTGCACCCAAACTGCCATGCATCTTCCTCAGCGTCTGTCAATCTCAGCCGGAGTCGGCTCGAGGGATGAAATACATTGTTCACTGGTATCAACACTACGGATGGTTCTGAATCATGGACCTACGACGATGATGCATCCTGAGCGTTTGGATGAACGACCAGTCTTGACAGTCTGACGGTCAAAGCGTCATAGTAATATATATTGTAAATCACTACCATCATGGATGGTTTCAGCTAATACGTACATACATGACGAGTTTATTTACTCGTTTCGACTTGCATAGGATCGGGTGGGCAGGGGTGTAGGAGGGGAAAAATAAGGAAAGGGGATAAGGGGGATGGGGACCGCCATGGGGGGCCAACGGATATCATACAAAGGACATCTGAGCGCAAACGGGTCAGGTCACGATCTATAGCGCACTACTTGCAAAGACGAATTTCTTCCCCCTCAGCGACTGCCTACAATGTGTAGACAGACGATTCGGCACCCAACACCTGCTTCCGACAGAACCCGCGCGCACGACACGAATCTAATGCACCAACCTGGATCCCATGTTCATCTCTGACTTCTCGTCAATCACAGAGGACTTGGTCGTGGAATAATAACTACTTTCGGGGTTTGTAGACATTTGTGAAACCATGGTATGCTTGTTCGCGGCGCTTTCTGTCAGGCCGGTATTTAGATCAACGGTCGTGAACGGGATCTCGTCTTTCGAATCCTCGAGATCGTTTCCTTTGCCTCGGCGAGAGATGCGGTAAATGAATGCTACGATCACGAGGAGATTGCACACGATAAGAGAGAGAGCAATCTGTCATCACATCAGTCAGCAGCATAAAGAAAGGAAACGAGAGTGCAAGACGATGCGATATGCCACCGGCATGGCCATCAAAGGAAATTAATCCTTGATCAACCTTTCATCCCCGTCCTCTCTTGACACGACAAGACGGGCTAAAGACTTACTTTGACATGTCCGATGACAACGATTCCGTTAGACTGGACGGTGAAGAGAGCAATAGAGTGGAGAATAGTGACTGCGCTGATCAACATGGATGCAGAGAAGACCGAAAAGATCGTGATACGTTGTTTGTAGTTGATCTTAGTTCGTCGCAAGAAATAGATCGGCAAGACGACGAGCACGAGATCGGAGAAGATGTCCGCTGGAAAGAGAGAAAAGGCGGATAAGACTTGACACGAACGCAAGAACGACTAGCATACTGACTGATGAGCTGGGACAGTCCGACCTGGCCGGCAACCTTGCAGTGTTCATCGGCGCAAATGTAGATCTTCTGAATCAACAGTGCAATCCACATGATGACAAACGAGCAACCAAAGGCAGAAGCGATGCGACGAAGTGGCTGAGACGGGTTTGCGACGCGGACGATGGAGAACAGGATGCTCAACCGACAAGCCCTGGAAAAGAAACGGTGAGCGGGTCCTGTAACCACCCCTACACCGGCGTGCCGGATCGAGGACACACACCATAGGACACAAACGAAACCCAAAGCTATAATCCAGTTGGTAATACGGTTGATGGGCGGCGTTACGGTGACTGATGACGAACGTGCCAACGAAATATTTAATAGGTCATGTCGAAATAGAATCTGGGTTCTTACGTGAGGTGGGCTGGGTGAGCCATGTTGCCACCAGAAGGAAAATATCGGCGCAAAGCGCGAACGCGGCCAAACCGTCCTCCCACCAGAAATGGGCCAAATACCAGCGATACATCAACCTAAAGGCAGTGCACGCAATTGCAAGGCTATGGAACACACATGCGACGACTGTAAGAGGTCAAAGTAAGACAAGATGACCAAATGCTCAGCGCTAGTAGTCCTTCCATACACGAAAGACGAGATTTAATGAACTTACTTTTAAGAGAGAGAGACCAAGCCGAAAAGTTCACCATCTTGGATCAGAGTTTCAGAGTTTGAGACACTGTCCGATGAGCGCTGAATCAGAGGAGGGAGAGAGGAATTTGACTGGCTAAATATACCTGGCGATGAGAGCCAGGGTAGCGTCTGCTTGCATGCATGAGGTTGTTAGAGTGTCCCCTGATCACGGCATACTCAAAATACGAGCAGGTCCAGAGACACGGCATTTCCCAGTTGTGAGCCATCAGTTCGAAAGGGATGGATAGGCCTGGATGATTTCAAGACAGGACTGTCAACGATCTTGATGTGAACATACATTTCTAAAAGTGGAAATCTCTTGGCCCACGACTTCAATTGAGACCGCCACCCGCAGCGGGTGCAACTGGCAACAACTTGGATCTCGAACACTGGACTTGTGTGAATCTGGCAACATCATGATGTCCTGCGAACCTCCGAGTCGTTAAGAAAAGAAATCGGACCAGAAGACCTTCACCGCTTACCTGCAGCCGCATCACAACCCCACACCAATTTCTTGATCACTTGTCCTGGGAGCACACTGCAATGCCGAGCTCGGCCTCGTCGATTCATGCAGGGGTGTGACGAAGTTGACCTGCCGTCCAAGGCCGATTCCATCGTGCAATAAATGATTAATGATGGGCGGGCGCTTCCGTAAGGCTTTCCCCTCCTCCTAACAAGTACACCGTCCTGGCAGCTCTATACGAAAAACTCCGCCTCAGTGCGACAGGTCGGAACCCATTGGAGTGGTATTGAGTACGATGACGTCGACCTTTTGGACAAGATCTCCCATCCACTCATCCACCCCCTCAGGTCTCGTCTTTGAAAGAAAAGAAACGGGAAATGAAAACAGAAAGGGCTGGGATGAGATGTGCTGCTTGTGCACCGCTCTCAACTATGTTTTCGGAAGGACCCTTAATTTAACTCTGTTCTGTCAGGCATTCGAGAGTCGACTGTGTGACGGAGGCAGAGGGGACGAAGGAGAGAGCCTGCGAGAGTTGCGTTGCGTCAGGTCAGGTCAGGTCAATCGCGTTCGGCTAGCGGGGCACAATTTGCAGATAAGCTTGCACGCTCCTGGGGAAAATCAAAACCCAACTTCCCAGTCCCGGAGCATATACCTTCTTCCTTTACGCCGCTTCGTCCCGCGGAATTGGAGGGACCGTTAAGAAGCCCTTTCAGAATTCGCCGCCGTTCAGCAAACTTGGTACGAGGAAATGATTCCTTCATCCTCTGTCCTTGATGTCGAGCAAGGAACGTTAAAACATGTCGTCGTGGGTGTCTCTCACGTCCCTTCATTCCCCGCCCTCGGAGAGTCTGTCGAGGGTGCGAGGGTATCCTCCTGCTGCCCTCCGTGTGTACGTGATCGCTCAGGGTGATGTCATGATTCTCTTCGCCTCTACCCTCCTTCCCCTGGGTATGTGAGAATACGACGGAATGATTCAGCGACATTTGCTCATTTAGATATCAACGCAAATAATCAATATGCGTG
>JBBPQC010000769.1:0-14607 GCA_038092295.1 Leccinum arenicola
CGAATGAGATTGAAAAAAACTTACATGGTAGCTAGCTGTCACTTTCAGAGACAGTGAGCAGGTGTCAAATCATCCTAACGATGCAGGATCAATAATACACTGGCAGGACAGACGATAGTCACGACGAGGGTCATTCTGACAGGTTTGGTAAGCCGACACCGGTCGTCGGTGGCCTGAGGTAGTCACGTGATGGTTAATAACCACCATCGAAACCCAAGGTGAACCCCCAGGTTATTAACCGGTTATTAACCAGTTAAAAACCTGCTAAAAACCAACCGGTTATTAACATATGGGTTTTCGCCCGTGCCCTAGGAGTGGCCCCCGTGTTCAGCGCCAGCCTTGAACTTGTTTATGCGTGGGAGGAGGCTGCCAAGCTCAGACACTCCGCCGCTCCGAACTGAGGCTCCTCCGCATGCTTTCGGAAGCAATTCACGGCAATTTCTAATCGACAAACTTGTTGAAGGGGGTGGCAGACTGGGAATGATACTCCACTCCACCGTGACTGTGCCGTCTTTTCAGGTCCCGAATCCTCTTGTTTCAAGTTCAAGTTGGTGTTCGCGAAACTCTTGATTGCTGGGAGCGACCCATGCGCGGTCAACGAGGCTCATGCGCTCACGAAACACCCGGGCCCATGTGTAAGGCAGCAGCTCGAGGGTACATCTCCGTCCGAGTCATTGACTACTTGCTTTCGCTCGGTACATCGATGTCGTAAAGTATCTCTTGTCCCAAGGTGCAACACTCCATCATGACGTCCTCCTTTCCGCGGCAAGTGGACACCATGACATCAACTTGAAGGCCATGGAGTATCTCTTTTCCCAACCGTCGTAGCCCCAACGTCGTAGCAGACGCAGAGACACGGACGATGACGAAGACAGCAAAGATTGGATCCAGACGACGATATGGACGCAGAGTCGCAAACGTTCTATCCGCCTCAGTCTGCCACTGGCAGTGATTGCTATCCTTTGCTCGACCTTGGATGAGGCTATCATTGGAAACTCCGCCTTGACTGACGAACGTCTGCTTGAGGTAGAAATTGCTGAAGGTCCCGACAATGGCGATGACGACGACGACGACGTACCGCGCAACTATGGGAGCCGCATCGTTGCCTGGAGCGCTGCCGATCAACTTGCCGCGCTGGGTTTGCTTGACGTCATCCTTGCTTTCATCTTGGTCAATGGACGGCCCATTTCTGAATGTGCGTCTTATGCCTTGTCTGTTCGACTTTTACATCGAAAGTAACTGCACATCGAAAGTAACTGCCATATTGTTGAGTGAAACAGAGAGCCAATCTAATCAGCCTGCGTATCCCCCCGAGTGGGACCATCCCATCCAATGCCCAATCCATTCACCCACCGATGCCTTTCTCCAGCAGCTTGTCCGTCAAGGTTATGCTGACCGTGCCAATGCCAACGATGCTAAAACTACCGCGGGTAAGCGACACGGAAGGGTCTCTGCTACACAAGGGATCGGTACCTCAGACGAAAACCCGGAAGCGCACGACTGGCGATGGGGTAATCTGGCGCTTTCTGAAGTTGGGGAGCAAGCAGTGGCCCAGTCTGTGGCTGAGTCTATGGTGGAGCGAATAATGATGGCAGACGTGGAAGAAGAGGATGAAGACGGAGCGGGTGGAAGTGGTCGTCGCCGCCGACGGGGAAAACAGAAGTAAAGGACGGCGGAATGCCGTAGGCGCCACTCGGGGATTCACTAGCACCGACTCCTGCGATGCAATGCTTGCACGGTCCCCATGGCGGATGGTACTAGCACCGGCAACACGGCGGGAGGACGCCCGCAAAATTCGGAACAGTGAGGCTGCCATTCCTTTGTTTCAGATCCTATCTTATTCCTTGAGCCCTGCGCATGGATACGCACCGCTGGCTACTGGAAAACCAGCTGCAGTCATCGTTCATGTCGACGTCGGCATGCAGGTATGGTCACGTTTTCTCTGGATTACGGGGTATAACTCACGGAGTAACCATGGACTCGCGATCCATAGGCTCTTGCTCAGCGGGGCTGTTCACAATGCAGGCAGGGCTCGAGTACCAGTTTTCCACTGGGAGGCCATTCGCAATCGCCAATTGGAAATGGCCTTCCGAGTCCGTTCAAGTTCATCCAACTGCGCCGCTTCCACTGGCACTTCAGGTATGCGTATCTCATTCTCAGTCATCCATTTTACGCCGGTATCTGCAGCGGTGCAGCGGATTCCCTTTTGGGTGCAAAGTCTCAGACGCCACTTCTCAAATCAGTCGATATGGCTTGGATCCCAATCAGATCAACTATTATTGGGACACGGTAATTATCTAAGTTTCGTCGTGTTCCCGCGAATGCCTCTGCACTCAAACAACCATCTGTACCATGTAGGCAACACGAGGAGTGACCGCATCGCAAAAGGAGATGCTACAAGCAGATCAGCCTTCCCCAACGAAGAAATGGTAAGCAGATCTTACCGTTGCTTTCATTTCTCCAAGTAACTAAGCGCTCGGCATAGGCCCAGAAACCCCCAGCTGCGATATACTCGCAAAACCAACTTTGCTGGAGCACCACAAGCCTCCGATCCACCAGATTTCGGAGCTGTAAGTTCGCAACTATATCCCTTGGCCCAATATCGTCACTTGTCCACAAGACAAGTACGCGACTAGAATCCCGTGCTAAAAATCCCTTCAGCCCAGGAGTGCAGCTGCAGGACATGGTCCAGTGGAGGGAAAGGTGAGTGAGATTCGCGAGTTGCGAGAGACCTAATGGAATGGGTGACCATGTGATGGAACCCATCGTAAGATGCAGGTGAGTGAGTCGATGCATGAAAGGTATATTTGGTATGAAGGAGACTCTGTCAGGCCTCAGCGTCACCAAGGTGATGGATAGGGATCGCAAGGACCGCAAGTTGTCAAGTGGATCAAGTAGAGGATTTTCTGCCGCGAACGAAATATGTTGGTACCCAAAGTTCAAGGTCAGTGCAGTGATGTCGGCGCATTTCACGAGGACATCCGCAGCTGAGCTAATGGTCACAGATCTCCCGATGACAGCGCTGGAGTTGGTGATCAATGAAAGCCTTCGCGGATTTGTCGGTACGGAGTCGAACCCTGCGATACAGATAAGGGAACAGCCTGCTGAAACGTGAGTTCTGCTTGCAAGCATTTCGTGCACTGAATTTACAGACCATGCATGGAAATGTTTAGCCACGAGCACATAGCGGTGAACATCGGGCTCGTCTTTGAGCCACAGAATGATCTCGCGTTGGATCTCTAACGGAAAGAGAGGGCACTGAAGGCACATAGCGATGAGTCGGTCTGGTTGGGAGAGCGAACTACTACGTGAGTCGCCTGACTATATACCGGCCAGTACTTATCCCGTTTTCAGCAGGCACGCGACTGAGCCTCCCACCTGAAGCTCCCTCACCCTCGTCCGAGTCCCCTCTCATACCACCAACACAATCGGTTTGCCGATTCCTTCGTGAATTGAATCCCAAGATACCCGATGACCCAACGATCTTTCTTGCACCGGTGCGATTGGTTTTTTGTTCCCTTTGTGACTAAATCCTCCCTGATTAACTTAATCAGACAGGTTCAACTGGCTTACCAGCCGAGCTCTGGACAACGAGAAAGTCCGGTAGGACTACCGAAACTGCAATTCTGGTAACCCGATGACCCTGCTCGGAGCAGCGAACTCGGGATCTCGTCACCGATCCACCAATTCAAATCAATGGACCAGGGAACCAATGGACATATCCTGAACCACCAATTTAAATCAATTAACCGAGGAACCAATGGACTGAACTTACGCAACATGACCCAAATTCGGAACTGTCCGACTCGCTGCCCTGGTCCTGCCGATGTCATAAAAACCAGGTAGGTCAAAAACCCTGAACGTGGGCGACATATCGATCACTCCGCCCTTCTAGCCACTATCACTGGGATAATGGAGAGGGAGTCACAGCCGCAAAACGGTGCCCGACACCCGAGCCATGCTCGTCTGCTTCATGCGTCGCGGAATGCGATTCTCACGAATAAACTGTAAGCTTCCTCTCCCTTGATGTAAGTCAAGATCGCTCACTTGCATGCGCACCAGCACGTGGCGCCAACGTGGTAGAGCCATCAGGAAAGCGGTGACGCTCACCGACAACATCAACGATCTGATCGGCGAGGCGGACCGCCGAGGAGCCTCGGGAACGACAGGCCCCCATACCCACGAGTAAGTTATATATAATACATATAATACATATTATACCCATAATCGGCTGACAAAACAACAGGCAAGATCGCCTTTACAAAAACTACGAACTCCTGTTAAACCAGATCCCCGAATTCGAGGAGTGGATTAGCAACCCGGCTAATGTGGGTGAACTGGACGGCGTGGTTAAGGAGGTAGAGTACTATTTTTCTTCGCGGTGATGAGATCTGGTCCTGACAAGTCCAAGCTCGCTGGGGGTGCAGATTCAGCGCGGGCAGACGATGCATCTTCCCTCAAGACCGTGGTTGTGGCTTGGCTGAACGGATCAGACCCCCCCGTTCCTCGTCTGTCCCCTTATGACAAGGCGGCCCGCGGTTTTCACAACGATAGCACCGCTAGACTCATATGTCCCGTTGATTATGACTGGGACGATCTCGCGTGAGCGACTGCTGTCTACGCGTTGTCGACTCAGTGCTCAGTAACCATCAGGCAGCGCGAGAAGATACGGGATTGGCATCCGGACTATCTTGTAACAGCAAACTCCTGGCCGCGCTTCCTTTACAAAGATAACAAGTATGGCCCCGCCAACCCTGGTTTGTTCAAGGGAGCTATCCTTGTACGGGTAAGTATGTTATTGTTCAATCGCACCAGAATCCTTCCCGAGTGATGTCGGCACATTGCAGGCCTTCAAGCTCATCTTCACATCACCAAGCTCGGCTGATGATACGCAGATATCGCACCCTGACAATCCTGTTCTACGCAGACGTCGCTGCGGTGAAAGACGCACACGCGCGCTCCCAGCCCGCCTCTCCCCCCTAGCTTTCAGGGCTCAAGCGCACCGGAGGGGCCGACCCTGGCCTGCCGCGTGCCCAGCTCGCCCAAACCCAATCCCCAACTCCCCGGCCCTTGCAAGAGGCTCTCTAGCAGCTTATTGAGAAAAGCCACGCCCTTAACCAGCCCGTCGCCGCCCTTCCCCGCTGGCGGCCGCAACATCGCTGCGGGCGTCTTGCAAGACATGCAGTTGCAGCTTCCGAGTCGCGGTCGCCACGCTGCTGCTGCTAGCGAGGACCGGCAGGGCGAGGCCGAGCAAGAGGCGAGCCCAGTCAGCGCCTGGTCCTCTTTTTGCCTCGCAGTCGAAGGCGCATCGAGCAAAAGGGATGCAACCGCCGCCTCGCAGCACGCGCGCTGGCTCAGCCGAGTCGAGCCGACTGGCTCACCCAGGGAGCCTCCGCCGCCCTACTCCGAACCTGGCCTCCTCGGTCTCAACCGCACCTTTCGCGCTCTCGCGTCCGCCGGCTCGCCAGCCGGCGTATCCCTCCTTGAACCCCTCTGTAATGCCTTCCAGCGCGGCCTTCCAGCAAACCTAGGCGCATACGTCAGCGCCGCCGCGGGCCTCACAGACGGAGGCCGCGAGGTCCAAAAGTCGCCTGGCGTACTCTCCCGGCGTGCAAAGCGACGCCAGCTCTCTGCTCTCGCGGGCCTCAAAGACGCTCCAGGCATCGCCCGTGCAATCGCAATCTGAGCGGGCGCCGGCGCCAACGCCGGGGAGGTGTCTCCTGGGCGCCGTTTCGCAGCACCACCTACCAGGAATACCGGCTACCTTTCGCACCCTACGCCGCGCGTTTGCTTTTGATCACTCATGCACTCGCCACCCGCGCGTGGGCGAGTCCGCTCTGCTGAAAACAAGGGCGAGAAAAAATCGCAACTAATTCGCCGGCGAGAGCGAATTGTTCACTCGTACTGAGCGGGCCCCGCGCCGGCTCGATAGCTGCACACCGTTGCACCGGGAGGTTTTTCTTGCTTGCGCTTCATAGCACCATACCAGGCGCCGATCTTGACCGTTTCAACCTGCGATAACGCCCCAACGTGGCGCGCGTTCGGCGGCCAAGAGGGCGCTGATGCGTCGCGGGCTGGGAGCGACCAAGTTGGCGACGGAGACGTACATACTGGCTGGCCGGCAGCAACGTAGCCAAAGCACGCCCAGCGCCTGTATGTCGCTGACCCAATTGGCCAGCGGCATGTCCTCCTGAGTCTGCACCCCGGTCACGCTACCAGCCGCAACCCGCCTGTACTCCCCCGCGTCCCGGCGCGTCCGAGCGAATAGCGGAGCCCTGAATGGCTGCCTGAGGCGCGCAGTGGCCCGGGGGGCTCCCCTCTCCTTTTTCTGTTCCCCCTGCTCCTCCTTCCCCTCCTGCTCCTCCTTCAATTTATCCGCGGGAGATGAGAGTGACGCCGCGTCTCCAAAACGTCCCAAGGCGGCCCCGGGTGAAGTTGAACACCCAGCGGTGCTGAGTATGCGAGTTCGCTCACCAAAAATCCGCCCCGTCTGTTCATCTGCTATCTGCCCCGCCAGCTCGCCCAGCATTTGGTGCAAACGCTCGCTAGCATCGATGACGCGGCAGGCCGCCTCGAGGTTTTCACACGTTGCTCGATGCGCCGTTGGCAGCAGCCGAGGCATCCCTCCGCGAGCTACTCGCCAGCGTTGCTTCCACCCGCGCTCGCAGAAGTGGCACGGGAGCCGCCAAACTGGCGGGTGCAAAAGTCGAACGCGATGTTGCGTGGTTTCACGCACTTACGGAGGCAGGAGTTCACCGGCTCGAGGCAGACGACGCTGTTTGAGCACGCTAGGCTAGCGTACACGGCCAAATGTGTTGGAGGCTGCACAGGCGTTTTTCGGCATGTGGCTGACAAACCCCGTGTGAACCTCCGTGGGACATCAGCTGAACCCTCCACTGACCTCGGGGCGCTTAAGTGACTGTGAGAATCGGGGGCTGTGGCACAAAAAAATCGACCAAAAAAAAGCGCAACAACGAGATTCGAGCGCAAGCGCTTACAAAGCACGGCACAGCACACCAGCGTGTCAAACCGCTAGGCCACAAGACCACACAACCATCTTGGTAGTTAGTGTTATATATCTAGATACTTTAGACTTTGCACAATTTTTGTAGTCGAAAATTTCTTGTGCAGCCTTCAACACATTTGGCCGTGTAGTCAATAAATAAGCCTGCGTGGCGGTGAGTGACATTATGGGTCACACGCTGTCACGCATTGTCGTCTTGCATATCCGTGGTGATGCATCGGGATTTGCCGGGTCCCGACTCTATGCATTATGAGCATTTCAACTGTATTATATTTTTACACGGGTGGGGGGGAGGGCACGAAGCTGGGTACGTAGTGTACACTGGCAGCAGCCGGACTCTTGAGGTCCGTAGGGACCGTGAGGTGGAAGAGGCACCTGACAGGGTGTGACACCCGGGAGTCAGGTGCAGCCCGTACAGGGCAGTTTGACTCAACCTGAGAGTGCGTCAGGGAGGGAAGGGGGGCTGTGCATTGAGCGCACGGAAGCCCGGGTGAGGCGCGACGAGGCGTATTGCCTGGGCGTCGGTGCGCGGCAGCCTCGACCTGAGATTAGTCCCAGGGAGGAGAGGTGGGGGGGTTGAGGTTGGGTGCTAAGCACCGGGCAACCAATGAGGCTGGGCAGGAAGTGCACGGCAGCCTTGGTCTTCAAGGCCAAGCCATCGGGTGCGCGTTGCGTGCGCGACTGGTCTTGCAGGCGTACGACTGGGTGTCCGGTACCTGGCAGGTGTATGACCCGGGCCAGAGGAAACTTCCGGCAGTCGTAAAAAAATGGCCTCCACCCACTAGTGTCCGCGCTGCGCTGAAATTCTCGAAGATGCGCGCCGCAAGGCGGACGAGTGACATGGTGGAGGCAAAAGAGGATGCGGTGCCTCTCGCTTATGTCGCTTGTCCGAAGACCTTGCACTGTGACTCTGCTCGCGCCTTACTCCACCTCAGTCCGACCCTCAATGTCCTCCACCACTCCTACATGGTTGTAACGATCCCAGAGGTGTGACCACCGAGCTGATATAGTGAACTCAATCGCTCGTCGTGACCGGGTGGGCAACGGTCCAGTGCTCGGAGATCAAGAACGATTGCCTCGCTGATGTGGTCCGTCCCGTCCCCTTGCTCAAACTTGGCGAACGTTGACTTCGCTCGTGAAAGTATCTGCTTGACTGAAACAGGCGCCTCTCCAATCGAGTCCCTCTGGCCCCCTTTCTCACGCTTGGTAAAACGAGACTTTGCTCGAGAGGACCGCTTTTTGGCTGACGTGAATGTTATTTCACTGAATTATCAGTTCAAAAGGGCCTTGGCTAAAACGACGACAAAAAAACGGTCTCGACAGATCGAAATCGGCTCCACCATCTATACGTACCCAGCAACTGCTGCCGCGTGATCCCCGTCTTCATAAACGCCCCAACGACTTCCACCTCGTCATACAGCCCCGGATTCTCCGACGTCTTCTTCGAATGTATATACTTGAGCGTGTTCCGGAAATGTCGCCGGATTATGTCCGGAGACGCCACCCCGTCGATTCGTTGTGATGGGTGCAGGTACGAAGCTGAAGACAACGGAGAGGTGATGGTGTCGATCGAGGACATGATGAGGTCCACGAGCGAGACGATGAATTTTGGAGCGACCTGAGACAGTGTCGGACACTTTGCCTGCCACGGTATCCCAAACAGGAAGCAACCCTTTGACTCTGCATTTGGTCTCTACGACGGCCGGTTTACCGTGGAACGGATCATGGGATGCGAATTAGAGGACCCAGAATTTGCCTACCTGTCTGCTTGTCATACGACGGTCGGAGACGAGGAGAGCCCAGACGAGGTAATCCACTTGGCGTCGGCGATGCAGTTTGCAGGGTTCCGGTCTGTGATTGGGACAATGTGGGCGGTGGACGACGCACAGACGAACAAGATCACGTCCAAGTTTTACGAGAATATGTTGGATGGATGTGGTCGGCTGGATCACACTCGCGCGGCGTTGGCGCTGCAGAGGACGATGAATTCATTAGTTGGTATTGTTCCGCTCGATCAACGGATTCTGTATGTACATATCGGTGCCTAGTGCACAACGGACTGTGTTCCCTCATATGTAGTTGCTACTATGTCTCTTTGCATACATTTACTATTTGCGACTAATATTGAACGTGTGAATGGCCAGTTGTGTGGACGCCCGGTGTATTGAGCAGTATTACGACGCTCTCGGAAGTCTGATTTTCGCGAGCGCTGTGCAATGTAAGGGTTCGTGCGTGTGGATGAAGTTCTTGCTCCCGTTGGGCGCCCCTTAGACTCTCTGGATATCTGGGCCATGTGAATCTGTGCTCGGGGAGACGAGATAGGCACGGATTCGAGCCGGCAAAGGCTCTAGTCAGGGGACTGGTCTCCTTGTGAGTAGTCTCCCGATCGAGATGGAACCTGATTCATATTGCCACTAGACTCGGCGGATCGTCCCGTCGTGTCTTGATACTCGCGTTGTGTTGCGAGTGCAGTGTATAGGTTTTGGGAGGTATGGATTGTGTGTTAATTCGACTGTAGGTTAACCTCGATTTCTGTATCACCTGCGGCATCGGCTGTCAATAAATGCGCCAAGGGCACATCCATGAGCCCGCCTTGAAATTGGTACCTCGAGCGTGCCTAACATTCGGGTTTTTGTCCCGGGTAACATTGCGTGCAAATGCTGCATACTAGCAATGCAAAGGAGATCCACCGAATTATATATAGAGAGCGACCTAGTTTCTCGAGGATGACCGCCGCGAGACCCCATTGTGGATGGGTGGATGGATATGTTGTATCGTGACTGACTGTTCTCGTCAGAACTTCGATGCGATTGCAGAACATGAGCAATACCAATTACATGGAGTCTGTGTTGTATGCATACGAGACAAAGTAGAGATCCCAGCTGGAGGCCTTGCCGGCAACATTCCGACCTACGCTGCGCTAGAGTTAGACCACTCCCGCCGGATCCGGTCTGTTCAGCGTGTATGCCGCGTACAGCGCCACATATTGATGTCACCTAGAGGTTTGAGCGTCGACACCTGGCACTTGTTTTTGAGGAGATCACCGAGGGAGTCTTGAAGCGGCATGATCATTTCAGGGAAGAGGGCTATTGAGAGTAAGACGATTGACACACCAAAGCGGCGGTCTGTCCATGCGCTGGGAGGAGAGGAGGGGTGAGAAGACGCGGATGGGCGTGAGTGACCGATGACGCAGAGAGCGATGCGGCATAACCCGGCAAGTAGGAGGAGTGAAGAAGGGAGAGAGGGCAAGGCTGGGCCTTCTAGAGACCCCTTCGCTGGGCCGCGGGTCGGAAAGCCCGAGTCAAGGAGAGAACGCTCGCCTCTGCAAACGCTAAATGGCGGTTGGGATGAACGATGAGTAATCCATCTTGCTGTCTATGATCATCGTCAAGCTGGGAGTGCGGGTCAGAGTTGACATAGGAAGGAGTTGGTAGATCTTAGCGACTGTAACTTCGTCCTCGCGTATCAGGCGTTCGCGTGCGTACGTATATGCTGGTATTTTTCCGCAAACACGATGTCGCTGCCGTGGGGCGTTGGAAAGTACGAGGACGGGCGCATGAGGAGAGCGAGAGCGAGATGTTCGAGGGTCCACGCGTCCAGGTATTGGCGTGCGCGTTTGTGCACTTGTCTGTTGTGTTCTCTGTCGTGGGAGGGCAGTCAGGTGTACCTCCTTGTGCATGCGTGTCGTGGGTAAGGGTAGGCGAGCAAGCGCGTCACGAGCGACGGTGATGTGCGAGGACGAAGGGAGGGCGAGGGCGGACGGGTCGGTGAGCGGTGCGTGCGTGACATATAGGAGGAGTGATGTAGGGAAGGCGAGGACGTGGGCAAAAGGGAGGTAACGACCTACGGCGACCGTCGCATACTCTCGTTGTGCCGAGAGCATAGGGCAGTCGTCGCACGCCGTCTTTTATGCGACGAGGGAGGTGACGCGAACAACCGGGGCGTGCGAGCGAGGGCGGGTCCTCGACGCGAACGTTGACGATGGACCAGGTGGGAGATTCCAAGAGGTCGGCGGAGTGGTGACGGTGAGTGTGTGTGCGTCACTAACGAGGGCGAACGACGTGGCGAGAGAGATGTCAATACGGAGTGTATGTGCTCAGATGGGTGGGGAAGGTTTTTCTATTGCGAACAGCGAAGTCTGGACAGAGTGGCGGTGCTTCTCTGCGTGGTCATTCGGTGAAGGACATCTTTGCCAGGCACTATTATCCCCAGAACGACCGCGACAACCACCACCATCATCGAAGAAAGGGAAACCCACCGAGTCCCTGGAAACAGTAAAGATTCAGGATTTTCGTGCGTCCTCGGTGGCGACACTGAATTCGCCCTCAGAGCCATCATCGCTGACGACCTTCTTGTAGGACAACGACGAGTTCATGGACGCGCTCAAGAGCGCCAGTATCATTCTCGCCGAACTGCACACGTCGTCACTCTTACCAAAAGCAATATCATTAGTATGAGCTCTGTAAGTGCACGCGTCCACCTCTCTCCAGTTCCTCCAGTGACTACAGGGGTCGCAAGACATGGCCACCTTCGACGACCTCAGACACCTTTCAAACTACCTCTACGACGCAGAACCTGTCTAGGAAATCGGAGCAGAGGCGTATTGAACCCCGTACGCGGGCTCTTTCTACGACACGGGTGCCGGTGAGCCCTCGTCGCGTTGCGTCATCCGTTCACTAACCCAGCCTAGTCCACAAGGGCTCCTCCAAGGCGTTCGTACTTATCAATTTCCTAGAAACGAAAACTCTCGACTCGTCTCCAGCACCAAGTCAATCGCGCGACCGCGAGAATCGCGAGATGGAACATCGCAAAGTCCGCATCCTTGTCGGGACCAAGCCTGCCCGTCTTTGTCAGCTCGACGGCGTCGATCTGGAGATGTACCAGAACTTGAGCATACTCCGGAGCAAGTCGTCAATTGCAAGGACGTCATCGCACCTGAGTATCCGACGGACGTCATCCAGGTGAGTGTTCACGTATATATTGTCCTGAAATTGATGAACGACCCTGTAGAAGTTCCACCTGCATTCGCACCGACCATTTCTATCCGCCACCGCTCACCTACACCCAAAAGTTTACATCAAATCGATCGTCCTCGCGCTTATCAACAGACTGGCGGCCTACGCCGCCCGCGAGGCCGAGAGCGAGGACTCGGAGGAGCACAAGATACAGGGAGAGGTTGACGCCAAGCGATCGGCAGAAAAGGTCAGGCTGGCAAGAGACAGGGCTAATATTGCTTATAATCAGTCGGACGGTCGAGGGGGCAGATGCTCGGGATACCGCGGTGGAAGAGTCCGAGAATAACATTGGGGTGAACGGTGTCTCGCCGGAAGAGGGAAAAGGCAAGGAGAAGGATGATGTGCCTGTGAAAAAGTTCCGTGGCATACAAGAAGACGTCCAGGTCTTGAAAGTCTTTTGGAAGCAAGTCGTTGAACTCATAAAGGTGCGTACAATGAGATACGTACGAACGAGATATATTCTGACCATGTGGTCGCAGGCTCGACAAGTCTTGTCGATACGAGACACATGACGGCGCTCCTAGTCTTGCTTACGAATATCTCCCTCAGTTGTTACCCAGACAGACTCGAATACGTGGATCAGACCTTGGCCCTTACGCACAGCAAAAATTCCGAAAGGTACGTTTTGTTTCTATACATGTGTCTAACTCTAATGCCGATCTCATGCAGCTCCGATCTACACACCCCACAAACGGCACAGAACCTGCAGCGCTGTTCGTTTCCCCGATCAAATCTTACCAATCCATGCTCACTGTGCTCACCATCCCGCGCTACGTCCCGCCAACTTTTTTCCACACGGCGTTCAATCGCGCACAGCGTCGTCTCCAGCGTGCTCAAGAACGAGGCCGTGATCGAGACGCCCGGGGACGTGTATCTTGATCAAGGATCAGACAGACACATCTGCCGTCGGTGGTGGGCCGGTAAAGGACGTGAAGGAGATACGGAGACAGGGACCATATGTGGTGAAGAAGGGGGGTACGGCGGAGGAGCAGGGGTGGGCACGGATGGTGCGGGCTGAGCCGTTGGGCATGCAGTGTGAGGTGGGTCTCCAGATTTCTTGGGTCGAGTCGAGAGAGCCGAGAACTGACTGGCGCACCGCACTCGATCGGACAGCTGCTACAAACTGCATGTCGGCACTTTGAGGCTGGAGGTGAACGGATTAGCGCTCATAACTTTGAGCATCAAGCTCTGTCGGCGGTACATATTCGTGAACATTTGGTGAGATCGCAATTTCCTATGCTCATTATTTTTAACCTCGACAACGAATAGGAAGACGACTGGCAATCGAAAGTGACCACGATCCTCAAGTTTGTGCGCGAATACGTCTCCATCCTCGCGACACAAGTCGACTCTCCCTCGCTCGCCCTCCGTCTATCCCTCCTCGCTGCACAAATCGCCTCCGAATGTAGCTCCGGGTTCAAAGACCCGGCGTACGTCCTGTACGTCCAAGCGCTTTCGGTGTACGAAGACTCGATTGCGGAGAGCCGAGCGCAACTGGCTGCGATCACGTTGATCATTGGGACGTTGCAGGGCGCAAAGGTGTTCGAGGTGGACGGATATGACACGTTGATTACCAAGGCTGCGTTGCATGGGGCCAAGTTGTTGAAGAAGCCGCATCAGGCGACGGCGGTGCATGCTGCCAGTCATTTGTGGTGGCAATATGCGGCGATTGAGGTGGAAGGAGAGGGGGAGGGTGCCAAGGCGGTGAGTATCGGTCTGCACTATCGATCGTGACTGGCGGGTTGTCGACAGTACCCACACCAGGACAGCAAACGAGTGCTGGAATGTCTGCAAAAGTCGTTGCCGATCGATACGCTCGATTAATATCTGTATTACTTTGATCGCGGGGCACTTGCTGTGCGTCTTTCTTCTCTCTGTGTTGTCGACGCTGACGAGTGAGCCCACTCGCTGGTCCTCAGCTCCTTCGAGACTCGGGACATACTCGATTCGGGACCGTCAAGGCGCGTGAGCGTGGCGAGACCCTGAATGCGCTTAGCGATGATTGCCAGTTCGCTGCCAACAGAGAAAAGCTCGCTTTCGCCTTTCGCTTGGGCCTGACCAACGGCAAGGAAATGTTTCTCCTCCTGTATCGAAGTCGTCGCCGATGGATTATTCCGTCTCGCACGGATGAGGGCAGTCAACGTGGGAGTGTAAGACGAGATGTACAAATGGGAAAAACCTCTTTGGCCGTTCCGATACGGATTAGCCGCGTGCAATGGCAGAAGGCAGAACTCGGCAGTGGGACACCACCAGATACGTGAGCCGGGTGGAACTTTGGTTTGAAGAAAATCGGCGATCGGTGAGACGACCTCATCCCAAAGGATTCTCAGGAAGCGAGCGAAATCTCTCCCCATGTCCATTCTCTTTGCATCGAAAGTCAGAGATTGGAGCTCTGATGACAGGTCCTGAACACGGGATTTGGTTATTTGCAATGGGATATGGTCAACGCTGCCAGGACGCTATTAAATTATCCCTTCCCTTAGCCCGCTGTTTGAAGAAAGCATGCGCTTGTTGTTACTCGATGCACAAGGCAAATTGCCTTGTGCACTTTGCAGCTTGAGTGTCACT
>JBBPQC010000770.1:0-14596 GCA_038092295.1 Leccinum arenicola
CCGCCTGATCAGGCCCGCCAATTCCTGCAGAAAGTCAACCAACTGCTACCATCAGAAAAGATCGAACTCATATTCTTCTCTGGAGAGGGTCACCACTGGCTCCATGATAAAACTAAGCAAGCCGCCCTTGAGAAGGAGTCTGATTGGTATGAGAAGAATCTTTTGTAGCGTGCCAGGGTCCTTGTATAGTCTAATTTCGGAGGTGCACCGTGCATGATGCGAAATGTGCGTGTATGTTGTAGGATTATGTACTTGTGAATCTGTACAAATATGAGTTTCGATCACGGCGTTTCTGTCTTCTCTGCCCCGGCAATTCTCGATGGATCCATCAGAAAGAATGGTCGCCTGCACAGAAAGTTCAGTTGCAGAAAGTTCTTGCTCTCCGAGAATCCCGGAAACTATCTATGGGGCACGGCAATGTCCGAGTCGGAGTCGCGACCATGCTCGTTGCTCCCTTCACCCACTCCCGTCCTCGTCCTTGCCGTCGCTCTCGCTCACGCAGCATGTCGTCATTGCTAGGGGGCGCAGGTGCATGTTGTATGTGTACTGGAAGGAGGGCATTAATTTGACAAGCTCCGTGCTTCCCGTGTCGCCCCATGCTGAAGCTGAAGGTCCGGGCCAATCAGACATTCACAGCAAATCCGGCATCCAATCTACTAACCTAACCAGGTTATCTTTGACGATTTCATAAATCCAGTGCTCAATATTCAATCGCCATCCCGGCTAGTATGTCTCCCACTGGTAGTGCAGCATGGTTCAACTTCAACAAGCTGTAGGAAAACCTCCACTGCACCTTGAATGCTGTCGTTTTTGCTGATCTGAGGGACTGATTAATCAGGTTAAAAAGAGAGCGGCAGACGCCACTGAAGTCTACAAGCAAATCATCCCTACGATCCTCCGCGTCATCATCATCGGACGATCAGTTGAGTTTCTGAGTACTCGGAGCCAGTTTGCGAAGGAGTCACTGACATTCGATGTCCAGATCGATGGTGACTGAACCAACGACTAGGTCGGTTTACCTCGAGCAGTTGGATCACAAGTTCATCTAACCAAATGAACAGTACCGGCTTCGATGCGTTGGTAACAACACCACGGATCTTTGCTCTCGTGGTTGCAATCGACAGATACAAGGGTCCAGAATTCAGTAATCTCACCGGCTGCAAAAATGATGGGAAACGATTCAAAACATTTCTAACCGACCTGCTTGGCGTGCCTTCATCGCAAATAATGTTTCTTGCAAACGAAAAAGCGACTCGAGCGGAAATATTGAAACAGTTTGACTTGTTTCTCATTCATAATACGGCCATCCAGCGGGACGATGCAATTGTGTTCTACTTTGCCGGTCATGGTAGCCGAATCGATGCTCCTCCGGGATGGGTGGCGGAAGGCAACATGATTGAAACCATTTGCCCTCACGACGTCAGGATCAGACGCGACAGAAACTGTGACGAAGTCTGGGATATTCCTGATTGCACAATTGACGCGTTGATGCGCAAGCTTGCCTTCGAGAAGGGAGACAACGTAGTATGTCTGTTTTCTCATATTTTATTTCCGATCTTTTTTTCACGCACGACGCGCCATCCTAGATTGCTGTGCTTGACTGCTGTCATTCGGGCGGTCTCTCGCGAAACGAGACGCTACGCGCCAGGTCTATTCCATCACCTCCTTATCCCCCTCCTGCAGATCTCGATCTCGACATTTGGTCTTCTGTCCCGGAACTTCCTGGCGCTCGCGCTGCAAAGACTGTGTTACAAGCTGGCTTTCAATATAAAGCTATGGAATCTCACATCCTTCTTGCAGCATGCCGTTCAGACGAGAATGCATTCGAGGATCCTGATGCAAAGGACGCGCCAGGTGGCCTTTTCACAACTGCGCTCATAGAATGCTTGCGCAGTTGTAGAATACACGAGACCACCTATTCCAGATTGTTTGAGATGCTGGACCTCAAACAAAAGGGTCAGCACCCCCAGTGCGAAGGCGCAAATACGGACCGGCTGCTTTTCAGTGTCAATACCATTCGCGACGGGGAAACCACTTTCAGGGTATCTAAGAGCAGAAACAAGCTGTGGGTCTCAGCGGGTAGTGTTCACGGTGTCGTCAAGGGGACAGAATTTGACGTCACATCCTTCTCGCGGAAGTCGGTCCTCAAGGCAAAGAAGGTTGGCGCTTTCCAGACCATGCTCGAGAGTAGTCCAAACATCACCGACGGGAGAGCCACTGTGTCGAACTGGAACCACCCCATGCTGAGGGTTCATTCCCCTATCCCGTTCTCGGATTCTCGCGTCATTGTCGTCCCCGCCAACGAACCTGCGGACATTGCCTTACGCCGTGGCGAGTCTGGTCGATGGATGGTCGAACGCTTCGATCAATTTATTCCCAGGTACTCGGGAAGCGTCGTCGATCTCGGTGCAAACTTTGAACAACAACATATCGGGGACGTCCTCGATGCCATCGCGAACTTCAATTCCTGCTTGTATCGGTCGCCCGCCGCTCCGCCGAGCTTTGCTGCAAAAGTGAAATTGCGACTAAATCGCATCGAAGTCATCCAAAATAAAAGTGGCCCTGTGGGAGATGACCTTCTTGAGGTTCCCCAGGGCACTGGCTGGAAGGAAGCTAGGATCAGGCATCTCGACGAACGATACAGTCTCACCTTGGAGAACTTTTCCGAGGCTGACCTGTTTCCCTACTTTTTCTATTTCGACCCTTCGGATTACAGCGTTCAAGTGCGTCTGTTCTCCACTCACACCACCTTCGGGGGAAATGGGTCTGACATATTTTTTTTTTCCATAGTCTTGGTACCAACCACCATCCCCTACGATGGCCGCGCCGCTAAGACGGATCAACTCGGACGGCACACCGTCACTGTTCGCGTTCGGATACGGTGGTTTCGGAACCAACCCCATCGAGTTCTTTCTCCCACAAGGGCAAGAAGCAGACTCCGGATTCCTCAAGGTGTTCTTGACGATGGCATATGTCGATATGCGCAACGTTTCTCAATCCTCGATCACGGAGATCTTGAGCTCATCGCGTGGGTCGACGCACACACTCAAGGGCGCGTGGGCATGCGAGACATTTGTGTTGACTTGCACGAACTCGTAGGCGCACCTGGTGAGGGCATGAGGAAAAGGAGGGAGAGAACATGCAGCAAGCTTCTCGAGAGTCAGACGAATGGTCACTGAAGTGCTTGTCTGCGTCGCCGGTTTGAGTATTTAAGATCTCGTAACCCATTCAGGTGTCAGGACCCCCAGGTGCTATCGGCTTGCCCCATCACACGCCGAGTAGTGGGCAATCTTGACATGGCAAGGACATGGCTGATGGCATATGCTTCCGTAGTAGTCTAAGTACGTGTCGGTATTTTTCTTAAAGAGTTCTTGGAGGCGCATTTATTCCCCACGACCGGTCGACCTGTCCTCCGAGAGTAACTTCGCTTCACCAGGAGAACCCCTCTGAGCACGTTAGTCTGCCTCCGACCAGTTTGCCGTGGTCATCGGGTGAGATCGATGGCCCGGGGTCGATATCCGTTTGAGAGTCTCGCACGGTCGCTTGATCACTTCTCGCCCTTCACCTATGACCTTTCCGAAATCCCAGCAATGCTAACGGATCTACAAATCCAGATAAACACCTCCACTGACCGACTCGAGGGGTTCCCCTACTACATGATGATCAGACGGTTCGCTGAAGTGGCCAATCATGGGCGTGAAACACCAGATCCGACAGTCGGATATACGACGAGTCCTTTTGACAAGTACCATAATAACTTACTCGATTGGCACACTGTTTCCTTCGAAGAGAAGCGGGTCGAGGAAGTCTGTTGACACCTCCTCGTCGCTTCGCTCCCATCTCTCCCCGTTCTCCTTTCATCACTGATCCACAACAATCCACGGCACCATGCTTGCGACCTGGGCCATGCAAGTGGGATCGAAAAGGCCAGAAAATAGTGCTACGCTTTCGATGATTCCGAGGGTTCTTCAAGATGCGCGAATCCAACTTGAGGTGGGTTGGAATCCATATTGAACACAGTATAGAAGCTCTGGAGGAAATTGGTCCCAATGATCCAGTATGCTGGCGCAGCTGGAAAGAGGGGTTCAGTGGTTGGTATGTTCAAAGTACGCCGTGCAGGAGGATCTCACAGCCATCAATCAAGATATGAGCCAGGATTCCACTGAAACAATCGGGTGAGCCATCCTTCACCGGTCCATAGTCGAGGTCGTCAGCAAACATCGTAAACGGCTGGCCGCCAAAAGTAAAAGTCACGTCCGGGAAGTCATCGCATGGGACTACAGGGCTGTCGGTGAATCCAAAAGTACTATGTGAAACCCAATCAGAACATACATGTATACCAACCATCCTCGAGAGCTTTACCGCCATGGGCCTGATGCAATTTCAAAACTAGATCCGGATCACCATAGATATAGTTGGAACCAGTGTCGATGATCGAGACTACATTTCTCAGGACCGGTTTTCCATTGACACGAATATCATCCATTTTCACTTCCCAGTATCCCTAGATGGTAAAGTGAGTATGGGACTGTGATTGCTACTCTATGTTCTATTTCAGCTCACCATGGTTTTTACATCGACAAAGGTGATATCACCTGTGTACAGCTGTTCGTTCACTCCACCAATGTACAGCTCACCTCCATCAGCGGTGAGCTTCAATGAGAATACTGCATTTGGAAGTTTTCCCTCGCTGATGAGTGTTTCGAGTAGGGAGCTAGCAGGATAACGCGACGCAGAGTGGAAAGCCAGTCCCAATAAACCGTCCGCAGGAAATTCAGGTGATTTTTCCATGCCAGCTGAGTATGTTGTTGCAACACCAATGGTCTGCTTGTCCGCCTACTCAGTGGTCAGAAGTCATCACGTTTATGATCAACGAGAGAGAACGTACAGTGAAACCACCGGCAATGGTTATGTTGTCAGTGTATTGTTGTCCTTTAACATGTCCACCATCTGCAAATCTGATCTCAAATGGCTTATCCGAGTCCTGGGCGGTTGCAGACGAAGTAGGGTTCCAAAGGTTATCGTGGCTCCTGCAGTACATATCACCGTTCGACGCCGGAATGAAGAGATCGCTGGGTCGGTTTAAACAAGGGAGTAGGTGGTTCTCGACAGAAAAAAACTTACCTAGAACCGGTGTCGACCTGGACTGTGACGAGATTAGCATACATGTGTGCCAGGAAATGCAGAGAACCTACCAGTGAAAAGTTTGGGAGGAATACCAATCGAAATAGTACTATACCAGACATCACGATCGGGACCAGGGGTCAAGTCAAGCCCAGCCCCACCGTGTTTCCAGTTTTGGAACCTCGATTTCAAAGCAGAAGGATGGGCCCGGGAAGTTCCCGTGTCCCTCTCATAGTTATCCAAGCCACGAAGAAGCTTGCTGAAACGATGAATGAGGATATCGAGTAAGAGAATTCAAGACACATACGTCATGTATGATGCAGGCTCAGCGCGAGACTTGAGTCCATCAATATTGACGCTTTCCTTGGAATTCAGCAACGGAGAGTGTTTGCTGAGCAGTATGGGAATTCCATTGCCTGTACCCCTGGGTCTGGGTATTGAAGCGGTCGAAACGGCTAATGCAGTGATGACTGCAACAACTGTGAAGCGTGTTGAAAAGCAAGCGAGCATAAGTCGTTCGGATGAGGAGTAACAGAGGCATATTCATCAGTGACACCTTAGTAAATGTATTTCACCAGCTCCTACCCACGACAATGATTTGAATGATTGAATCGTGGATAGAAATTTTTCGGATGATATACCTGAAACTAATGAACTTTTGTGTCCCAGTCGTTTCATCAAATCCTGTTGTAAATGTGCGGCGAACAGTGATCCGCCGCGTTGGCAGCGCAAAAGTGCAGGCGAGTGCCTGAAACTTAAACCCCGCGTGCCCGCACCACCGAATCCCCCCTCCTCGGAGTTATATGAATTATCTTGGGCCAAGTTTAGAAGACGGGGGAACTTTGCTGGGAGGGTTACGTTTGCAATTGTAGTCCGTCGCCATGAAGCGCTACGCAATGTCATCTTTAAGCTTCTTTTTGTCGTCCTCTGGATATACATGCGAGTGCCGAGGGCGCTTACCTGGCACTGGGCGGGCCAGCGACGTCTCCAATTTTCTCCCAGACAGTAGCTTGTGCTGCAGTGTCTTCGAAGTCCGAGTCCGAGCCTCACGTCTGATCATGAGTCCAAATCCTACCTGGCTGAGCTCCAACTCGTCGGAAGGAATCTAGCGTCGAATGAGAATGAATGTCAAGCATAAAGCATCTGATGGCATTGATACTTTTTTGCACGGTCGAACACGAGCCAGCACTTAACCTAGTATATAGGTTCAGAGAGCATTTACACAAGCGCGTTCTCCTCCACTACCGCAATTTCCTTTCTGTCGCTGCAGCTGCACCGGCGCGTATGAGTCTCGCTATCCTCGTTGCCATGTCGAAAGTCATGAACGCGGGGAGCAGAAAGAACGGCACGTAACTCGAGAGCAACAGAATCTGCTGGGATGCCGAAACGGATGGCACGCCTGCAGCGATGGTGTCCGCACTTGTAATGGGCGTCGAGAGCAGGACGGCCAGACAGGGCAGCACGGTTGTCGCCGTTGAGGCACCATATATGAGCAGTAGAATGTAGATGGAGCGCGAGTCTGTAAAAAGGTACCGTTAGTAAAGCATGATTGCGCGTAGGCATGCGTGGATACGTGCCCTTCCAAAGGCCTCTCATGCCAAGGATGAATACGGGCACCTGGAAAAACCTGCCATCCCGTGAGTCAGTGAGATAGTCTTCCTCTTCCAGTGAATACAAAAGGGGAGTGCTCACGCCTCGATGAAGATGAATGTTTTGAACCACAAAATGTTGTTGCTCTCCCCGCCGAAGCCCATCAGGCCACTAATCAGTGGGTCAGCTGACATATTGGTATACATTTCCGGAAGTTGGCTGATGAAACTAGGAACGAGGCCGGGAGGGTATAAAGGTTGACAGTCGAGCAAAAGAGACGCGGGTAGGTGGATCTGTAAAACCGGTCGGGACAGTTAGACCAGTGACCACTAGAGATAGATTGTTTGAGTACAATGAAACTCACCAGAAAAAAAGTAAAGTAGACTAAGTCCAGCGAGCGGGCGGTCAGAGGTGTTCTCGTGGCCATAGTAGTAGTAGTAGTAGTAGTAGTAGTAGTACTTGATGGTGGAAGAGAGCGAAGCTTAAGTTCGAACTTGCTGGGGACAGGCCGTGGGAACAACCGTGTGTGGGTCTAAATCTTTGCCACGAATCGAACGGAAACCTGGTCCAAGGGGGTCCCAGTGGATGCGTTACCAGATCGCAGGAATCCAACAAAAACTCACACCATGCAGACTCTAAGCACACTCCGTGAGATGCATCGAGGAATGTTTACACTCGGCTTTCTCTCACCCAGACATTCTGCAAGTAGCGTGGGAAACTGACATGGTTGGTCATAGGAGAGGAAGTTGTTGTCAACGGCCCGGGGTAGGTAGCTTGGGACACACCTACTGATTGGTACAACTACACAGGACAGATAGTACGAGCGTCGAGCAGTGATACTATGTACTAGGATTATCACTATTACAAATTCGCTGCCGACTCAGATCATATCAGGAGAATCCATTGGAGAACTTTGAAGGTAAAATATGATTATAGTCTAAGATTGGATATACAAGCAAGTACTTTCTGAAACCTATCTGAGTCTGAGACGACACCAGGGCGCCAAGTATGTATGTACTGTGTATGTACTGTAAGTATGTACCCTCTAAAAAATGGCACGACGGCGGTACTTTATGTAACATAACGTTTAGGTTGCCAACGACGTACTAAACCTTGAATTCAACGCTAACCCCGGACCACGCCCTGACCTCATTTTCAGGTTCGGAATAAACAAAATGAGAAGCGGTGCGTCCCAACGCCGCCGCTTCCCCACCATTAGAGCCTTCTCTCTTCCATTTCTCGGATCCCTTCGTCTAGACCTGTTCCTTCAGGTTCTCTCTCACTCCGGACGCGCTTGTTAAAATGGGTCTCGTTCACTCCGTCTTCACACCTTGTACACGATGCTGGGACGCGGGCGACACCCACATCGTCATCTCGTCGGGAGGCTGGGCCCACGCGCACGCACGTCCAAAGGTCCTGTTTTACGACAAACACAAGCCCTACTACGAGTTTACAAACTTTTCCCCGAACGAGGTAGTGTACGAGGGTAAACGCTATCCAACCAGCGAACATCTCTTTCAAGCGTTCAAGGTGAGACTTTTCTTTTCTTTTCTTTTCTTTTCTTTTCCTTTTTTCTCGCATTCACTTCATTGCGTGGTGAGGATGAGGTGTTGAGTCACTGCTGACGCGATGGGACCTTTGGAACAGTTCCTCGACGGGCATCCGCAGATCGCAGAGCGCATTCGAACGTGTGGTCCGAAACCGATGATTGCCTTTGACGAAGCACACCGGCACAAAACGGCGGTGCGATCCGACTGGTCTCAAGTCCATGTCTCCAAGGTGCGTCTTCCCCGACATCTTTTTGTCGGACCTCTTTTAGCGCATGCGTCTAATATTTCACATCTACCCCGACTGCTCCTTAGATGGAAACGGTACTGAAGCTCAAGTTCACCCAACACCAACATCTAAACCAGCTGCTCCTCGACACTGGCGACGCAGAACTCGTCGAGGTACGTCCGCCTCGTCTGCGTTCTGCCACCCGGCAAAATCCTTAAAGAAGACATATTTGTGCGTCAAACAGGATTCGCCACGAGACTGGTTTTGGGGAATCGGCGCGGACGGCACGGGAAGGAACGAATTAGGCAAGGCTCTCATGCGTTTGCGTGACGAACTGAGTGCGTTCCATTCTTTTGTGCATTTCTTGTGTTGCTCGAGCCTTTCCAATTCGTTTCGGTGTGCGACGGCAATGCTCATGATCACTGATGGACGCCGCTCTGACAGGGAATGAGCCTGACGAGGATTCGGCCACACCAACGCCACCGCCGACTTCGACTCAGAATCATCAGAGCCACCAAACCAATGACCGTACAGCCACGAACAAGCGTCAAGCACCGCGGATGCACAGGGTGTGCGAGGTACGCCAGACGTGCACCCATCATAAAGGTAATTTGGCGCTCACGTTCGTTCCTTCGGCGCGTTTGTTTAGTTCTGCCGGGCCAAGCCGCCTTATCAACGGTCCAAGTACTGCAGTCGCAGGTGTGCCGACAATGCTGCGGCGATGTGCAAGGTCAGTGGACGTCCATCGCTTTCGGTTCCTCCGCTTGCACTACACCTACTGCAACTGATGTTCTCGTACAGCACTGTCGGTCGAAGCCAAGGGCCAAAGGACTAGGTCCCTATTGTTCACGGGCCTGCGCTGATAAAGCGCGGGGCAGGTAAACACCTTGGCGAACGGCTGCATCTTTCATCTATCGTTCATATTTTTATGCCGTTGGCTGATTCATTCGACCTATTGAGTGGACTTTTCTTATAATTGTATACCCGTCTTATTTTAAAATCCGTTTGCAATTCCCTACTTGCCTCTCGTCCGCGTTCGATGGCACAGCGCACGACCCCTTAATATATCCCCGGAACGAGCTTATACCGAACCACGCAAGTCCAAGCCTCCCACTCTCCCTTGAATCGTGCTCTCAACGCCCGCTCCTCCCCTGCGATCCTCCGCAAGGCTGCGACGGTGATCAAGACGGCACATGTGAGCGCTACCGAGCGCATCCCAGCGCTCATGTTTCCTGCTGAAAGCGTTGCCTCACTGCTGACGCATGCGCTCGTCCAAGACAAAGGCCAAGACCACGTTCCATACGAGCCGAAATGGGACAGGGCGAGGCCCGTCGTACATAGGACGAGCCCGGCACAGCCAGGATGCCGGACGAAAGCGTAGGGTCCAGTCACAATGAGCGCGTGTGCGTGTCCTTTTCCGCGATTTAGAGCAGGAGGTCCGCACGCGTTGGGCCCGGGGTTTGGGCAGGCGTAGAACTGGCCGAGGGCGTCATAGGCTGCGAGGCGGAGGAATGCGCCTGTGATGGCGAGGGTTGTTCCTGCGATGGCCGTTGCGACGGGGAGGGAGGTGATGCTACAGGGTAGCCTGAGGGTGAGGGAAGAGAGCAAAGTGGAGCCCAGGCTCAGACTCGTTGGGTTCTTGATCCATGCGAGGAGCGCCTCTGCGGTGGGTATGGGAATGCGAGGGAGGGAGGTGGGGACGTGGGGTGCGAGCAGGACTGACGTGTCGATGAGCGCCGAAGTCCAGTAGAGGCCCTAGGGATCCGGGTGGTGGATACGAGGCCTATCAGCACAGGGCAAAGGCAAGGGCGTGGGTGGGTAAACGGACCTTAGTGAGCAAAACGGTAATGAAACGAGCTGCGGCGCAGACGATCCGTCTATCTCCCGGCTGGCGTAGACTAGATATCGGCGGCGCCGGAGCGGTGGGTGGAGACAAGGAAGCATGGAAGGCGAGCGCGGCGGCGAGAGTGAGCGGCACGCGGACGAGGGTGGCCACAGTGGACATCGTGGTGGTGCCATTGGCGGTGGTACTAGAAGTACTTATACCTGTGATAGTGATGACGGCGATACAAATATAGCCCGGGGATGACGCGTGGCGCACTGCCTGTTCTAATCCTGATCATCATGGATCCCGGCGGGAAGCGCTAGTACGGGCGCAATCGTATGTATATATATAGCACAAGCATGCTGTACATGTGAGGATTGCCATGATCCGACTTATAAGTATGTATCTGTCTGTAGGGGTTTGTGATACATACCGCGCACGAACGCCGAACCCATGTAGACTGGCACATTAATATGCGTTAGCAGGCTGATGAAGATCCTCCAATCTAAGTGGCGGCGGGTCGGACAGCTAGTTTCTCTCACGGCACTTAGTAACTCAGTGTCAGTGTCAGTGAGGCTCAACCGACGAGCAACTTGAAATGCTAGGGGGCTACAAGCCAGTCAAAGTTCCCATCCACCCAGATCTATATGGTATCAAATATCAGTACGTCTTCCACGTTGTTCTGGTTCAATTGGACACTGTGAAGTCGGCGAGAAGCACCTGAACACAATTTCACTAGTAGACATGCATAGTAGTCATAGCTATCACTTACTTACTACACTTAAGACCGTCCGTTACTCAGTACTCCTGCCATAGCTGAATTCGCTCTCGCAGTCTCGCAGATGGATGCCTCACTTGACGTTGTCGACAGCTACACAGTCATCCCCTTTTGACCCCATGGATCAGACTCGCAGCGTGAATTCAATTATATTCATGATTTCTGGAGGCAAATACTGTTTTTACAAGAAGATCGAAGTGGCTACAAAGGTACACTACATAAATAATACACAGAACATGAGGAAGATGAACATTGTCAGCAAACAAACCCATCATTTTACTTCTCCGCAACATCACTGCCCGCCAGAGTGGGTATACATGAATCATAAAACTTGGCATCGAGCGAGACGTGGGCGTTGGGAGGCTCCGAGTCGCCTTCAGGGGGTCTCGACGACGATCTCGCCGAACGCATTCCCCCGTCTCCAATGTACACGGCTGAGTTCTGCATTATTGAGCAACCACTCCGGGTCTACATGTGAAGTCGCGGCCACGGAACGTATGCTGAGCATGGCCCGGCATACAGATATGACAATCATGGCCAGAATAGGACTGGAAAAGAGTGGTAATCCGCGTTAGCCATGGCCAGGTCGGAGTAATGAGTTTACGGGTAAAAACCATACATTCCTGCTACCGCTGGCTCTCGTAGCTTTTGGTGGATGTAATACATCATATCATGTTGCTTTAGTAAATTTGTGGTGATCATGACCAGTCCAGAGAGACTTACTGCGAGTTGTGATGGTTCTCCCATCGCCAGACACACCACTCCGAGAAGCAAGGACCCTGAGTCTTGGTGTTAGTATGCACGCACGATGTTTGGACACAAGAAGAAAATGAGCTTTACCCAATGCACATGCATACATCAACATGCCTCTGTACGAAATCACCATGAGATCAAGACGAATATATGATTCAAATTATTTGAGACGCACTCTTTCAGAATGCGAAACAAGAACGAATCGGTTTGCATCTTCACGGAGCTCGTGAGGAACCGATAGATCTTGAGCGCGAAAAGGATAGTATGAATCACCAGTGAAGGCACGTAGAGCCACGCGATCCCGGACGGCAAAGGGATGAACGGATTAAGAAAGGAATCCCGTATCATGCCCTGCATCATTGCGAGCAGCAGAACAGTAGAAGTGGTGCTTGTAATTAAAAGGGCGACAACTGATATCTTGACAACCATATTACGGGAGAACAGATACCAAACGCGAAGGGTGATGACCACTGTAGAAATCACAGTCAGTTTCCACTGATACCATCGGGAAAGAGAGTGACATACGTTGACAGAGAGTATTTATGGGGAAAATAAAGACAAAAAACTTGACTATAAAAAATCTAGCCGAATGTGATGTAGTTTGGGGGCACTATACGTTGAAATGACGACCTACGTCTCGTGGAACTATTTGGCTGATGAACGTCAAATTATAAGTTCAGCTTAGCCCACTCACCCCGCCGACGGTCCATTTCTGAGCTTCGAGATGTGAGTCAACCAGGACAATACACGGCATGGGCGACTTACTAGTTATCGAGAACCTGAACAACCGAATCGTCAGACCGACACACAACATGCATCGAAGCTTGCTTACAAGGCTAATCCGAGGCTCATGTACCTGATCTAATCCAAGAACTCGGTTAAAGGTAAGAAATGCAAGTAAAAAACGCTGACAGAAAGGTACAGAGACCGGGAGAGCGACCATGGTCCAGTCCAGAAGTATTCGACCTTGCAACATGGGCAAAACTCAGAATGCATAGCTTGAAGGAAGACTTCCACTGAATTAAACGTACCTCTTCTCCGATGCAAAGAATGTGATCGTAAAGTAAGAGTGAGGCAAAGGCGTAGTCGAGTTTGTATGTTTCTATCCGAGACGAGAGGGCCATGATTAGCAGGAGTCTGCAGGACGAGACTCGGATAGGCTAAGCGAAGACCGTTTGGGCCCGATGATACATATACCAAGTTTCTAAATACATACCGCATTTTCACCCGATGTGCCACATACTAGTTTGATGCTCTGGTCCGAATTGATGCGAAAACAAAAAAACTTTTAGCCTGATGGTTTTGACAGGTCACGGAGTCAAATTCCCAGCTACACGCAAATGAGTAAGTTTGCGTGCTAGAAACATGTGACATCTACAAGGATGGCAGGACTACGGATTGGGCCGGGCCTTTTTGCTCCGCGCTCACACAACTTGAACGCCACAGGGCCACACCACCAGTTTTCCAACTCGGGCAACTGAGTCCTTCTAACAGGTTCTTTGCCATCGCCTCATCTATTGATCCGTCAAAGATGATCTTCTTTTGATCCAAACCGTCTGACTCAAACCTGCACTGACACATCAGATAAAACCGACTTGAACTTCAATATATCAAAACACAATCCTGTTGTTGTCTCAAGTATCAGCAGTCTCGGATACGTGGTTTATTTTGGGCAAGTCGTTCGTTTAGAGAAGACGGAGAGCATTTCTGGGAGGATTACGTCTGTAATTGTGGTCCGTCGCCATGAAGCGCTACAACCTGTGGGTAATCTCATCTTTGAAGCTAGCCGTAGTGTTTGGAGTTTGCGACCTGCGTTGTGCGAGTGATTGTTGGACTCTTACGATCTCGTAAAACATCCAGGACTCCTCTAGGTTTCCGTTCGATGTCTATGTAGCTCCTGCCATATTCAGATTGGCAACTACTCTGCGTGCATGGGGCGAGATAGCACACATTGCGCTGGCATGACATGGCTAACAAGTGATTCCGTAGTGTAAGTTAAGCTTTACTGACAGCACACCCTAGGGAAACGAGCATGGATTGTAGCAGTACAGAGAAAAAGGAACGGGTGGGTCAATGACAAAATATATATAATCCAAGCAAGTGAGCATCGACGAGGAGTTAGACGATTGGAATCGCTGGGGTGCGCTGCGTTGCGTTCCCCGCCGTCAAGAACGATGCCGTGTCTACAGCAGGTGGGGAGGCTACCCTTATAGTCGAATAAGAGGTAGGAGACAATATGCTCCCTATTCCGTGCCTCTGCCCAGTCCCGTATGATATGGGTGCCGACGAGCCCGTTGGTGTTGGTAAAAAGACAGTGGATGGGGTCGGTAGCCAGCGCGCGTGCGCACTTGCTGTTGGGGTGTACGTGCTCGATGGCAGTGTTGCAGCACCATTGGCACTTTGAAGGCCTCGGCGTTTCCTAGTATGCTCGTACAGAAAGTAACCACCAATGAGGACAAGCAGCACAGCAGCAACGCCACCAATGGTACCGCCGATAATGGCGCCAACATCTATGCTGTTTCCTGAATTGCCTGACCCCGAGCTTGAACCTGGTGTCGGGTTGGAGGGCCAATAGTCGGAATGATCTAAGGCAGTATAAGAGAGGTTCGGTACAAAATGAAATGAAAACCAGCTTTGCTTGGTATAATTTTGTGCTTGATCTATGTTGAACAACTCGTTTGGCCAAGTTGCAGCTGCACATAATGTTAGAAACGCGGGTATGACAAATTAGGGACTCGTACGATTGATAG
>JBBPQC010000771.1:0-14592 GCA_038092295.1 Leccinum arenicola
AAAGAACGTTCTCCACTGCATCGGCGACCTCTTCTCGGGTGCCAAAGCCATCCAAAACTGGCTCAACCTCTGTGCCAAGCTCATCACCAAAGGCGTTCCCAAAGAGCGTCTTCCCGAGATCCTCAAACCCCAACGTGTCAATGCCAAGGCCGACACCGTCGAGGCCCGCGTACGCAAGGAGCAGATGGCGACGGTAGTGTGGACGACGCCGTTGGGACTGCCGATCGTGCAGCCTTACCGCAAGGCGAAACGTAAGCAGATCATGACGTCTCTGCAGACGGTGTACATCTCGGACCCTGCCGCGCCCGCGACCGTTAACGGTACCAAGCAAGCCTCTGCGTTCCCTCCCAACTTCATACATTCTTTGGATGCGACGCACATGATGCTGACCGCGTTGGAATGCAGGGTGAGTTGTTCTCTGTTGTGGATAAACGGGGGGGAGACTGACGGTGGTGGTAGACGCGCGACATTACGTTTGCATCCGTGCACGACTCTTATTGGACGCATGCGTCCAGCATTGATCAAATGTCTGAGGTCATCCGAGACACGTTCATCGCTCTGCACTCGTCTGACATTCTTCGTAAACTCGAAGCCGAGGTGAGCACGACGTTTCCTATGTTTGTTTCTTTTTTTTTACCCCCAGAACAGTTTCGAGAGCGCTACGCAAACCATTTCGTGCCGCTATCGGCGATTCGCAAGGAGACGACGCTGAGGTCGCTCAAGACTGCTGGCTGTCGGATATCGGCGTCGAGCGATGTGGCTGCGGAGCTGAGGCGGGAGAACGAGGCAGTTGGGAAGCTGCTTGACGTGACTGCGGACGTCGAGGGCAGTTCGATCTCGACTATCACTATGGAGGATTCGGACGGCGCTGCGCCCTCCGTCGTGATGACCGCGACCGCGACGGCACCTGAAGAGGCGGTAGTGCTCCTCAAGCGTCCACGGGGTCGACCAAAGGGTTCGAGCCAGAAACGGATCCTAGTGACACACGACAATGCGGAGGGTGGGGCAGCAACGGGGGGATACGAAGATGCCGACGACGGGGGCGACGGGGACGTTCCAGCAGCGTTCAAGAACAAGTTTATCAAGCTGTCGCACTTGATCCCGCCGCATCCGAAAAAGGGCACGTTCGAGGTGGAGACGATCCGCCAGTCGTTGTACTTTTTCTCCTAAGGTGCGACGTCACGTCATAAGCGTGCTCGTTCGTCTTTGCTTTCGTACCCCCCTCCCTCGTGGTCATACCATCCAGTTTAATTGTTTTCACGTCCATCGTTCGTTCATCAACGCATCAACAAATTATCCACGCATATTGTAACCCATCCACTTAACTAGTGCTACATGTGATCTGACAGTTGTACATACAAATAGAGAGCGAAAGTGAATATAGGAGACTTTTACCTATAACATGGCTCGGGGCGAGACAGGAGAGCTAGGGAGAGCTTCCACACGAAGATCCAGATCTCGTTCGCTGGCTCACGTGGTCCGGCTGCTGTCGCTGGAGAGTGAACTGAGATCACATATGTTGGAGATCATATATATCTATGATGACACGTGAATAGAGAGAACTAAGAATGCTGATAGGCTCGGGGTTACTTAATCTGCGCGAACCTGGGTACGAGATCCGCTGGTGTGGACGGTGCGGCTCGGTGCGGTGGAATGTGCAGATCGATGGGGTTTCTGCGACGACGAAAAAATCGAACCTTCAGAACGCAGGTGAGTCAGAATCGTGCAGAGGAGAAACAGGCGATGGGGCCGACGACAGGACCATACCGCCGGAGAGTGCAACTCACAACTGAGTCTGGCGAGTCAGAGGCCTGCGACCAGTACACACGCCTAAGAGTCACAAGGAAAATACATCAATTGTAGCATGCCAGGCAAACGACTAGTACATCTTGAAAGAGAGTGCGCGTGGCAGAGAATCGAAATCAAAAAGATGAAACATACAGTGTACTGTAAGGCTGGGAACATTCGCGATCAGTCAAGCGAGCTGCGCAAGCCCAACCCGTAAATTACCGTAATCGAACACCGTGTATACGCCCTGCAGGAAAGCCATCCCAATGACCCAGAATCCTAGGCCATATAGTAAGAAACAGTGCATCTAGAGGGGTTCAGGGAGCGATTAAGCTATGAAATCTCACCATCAGGAGTATACGAGCGGTCGGCGATAATGGCGCTGAAACAAATGGGAGAACCTTCCTTAACTGGTCCAAGTCTTAAAAATTCTGGAGGGAGTTGAAACGGCGTGCCACCAAAGGTAAATATCACTGTCGGGAAAGAGTCGCAAGGTACTGGAGGCTGTCAATAAATTAAGGTAACGGGCGCAATCCCGAACTCACAGTGATAGTAACCCAGGCCTTTATGTTCCATGAGGGTACCGCCAAGGGCTTTGTAGAATTCTGAAACCCGATCCCAATCTCCGAAGATGTTGGCTGTACCAGTGTCGAAAATAACAGGTACGTTTTGCAAGATTTTTTTACCATTGACACTAACATCGTCCATGTCCACCTGCCAGTATCCCTACATAAATTCCAATGTCAACGTCATCCACACCCATCTACCATTTTAACTCACAGGAGTTGTTACGCGTGTATAAACAATGTCACCCTTGTACAGCTTGCTGTTTGCTCCACCGACGTACAATTCGGCCCCAGGAGAAGTGAGTTTCAATGAGAATGTCGGATTGGTTAGCCTATTTTGTCTGACAAGCGATACAAACAGCGGTACAGCGTGAAACTTCGAGATGGAAGACAAGGCTAATCCCAAACAACCCTCTAATTTTCCATTGTCCCGATTCGAAGAAAAGTACCCTGATGCAGAACCAAAGGTCTGAGGGTCTGCCTAGCCTGATGTCAGAATTCAATCGTCATGGTCATAAGCGATACAAAACGTACAGTGAATCCAGCGATGGTAACATTATCAGTATATTGATGACCGTCGACCTTAGTTCCATCTTCATATTTGATCCAAAATGGCCGATCCTCGTCCTTGGAGGTTTTGGATAAACGGGGATCCCAGAGGTTGCGAGGTACGCAAAGACCTCTACAGCCAGTTTGCATCACCCACATATCGCTGCGTTGACTTGAACAAAACCAGCTGTATGAACTAAAAGAAAGTACATACGACGAACCAGTGTCGATTAGCACTGTTATGTAGATCAGGCTAAACATATATCAGAATAATACAAGAGAATTTACCCTTCAATGTCTTGGGAGGAGTGCCAATTGAAATTTCGCATGTCCATATGCTTTCTGATAACTTGGAAGAGGCAGGGGTCACTGTGATGCCAGTGCCACGCCTTCCTAGTCCCGACTCGCTCCGTTTCACAGCGAAAGGATGAATCGTCCCCGTGTTCATCTCGTAATTGTCTAGGCCACGAAGGATCTTGCTAAAAAAATGTCTGAGCAGGCCAGATGTAATGGTTCGTTCCACGTACTCCCTGACTGATATAGCATGAGAGTTGATTTCATCGAGATCAATGCTTTTGCTCCAGGACAGAGAGGAAGAGTTTCCGACAAGTGGTATGGCCATGCCACCCGCCTTCCAGTTTGGTATAGGCTTCGCAATGGCCAGAGCAATGAGTCGGCTGACGACTGCAAATGTTGGTATCGTAAAGAATCGCATGACTGGCGGAGGAACGTCCACCTGCTGACTTTTAATGATGAGAAGCCAACAGACCATCAGGGATAGAACGGATCGAATGATGCATAAGTCAAACTAATGATGGTGGTTTCATCCGAGTTAGAGAACACGGGTTTTCGTGATATCGTGTTGGCCCAGGATGCCTGTTGAGTAACGCAGTACGCTCGTTCATGAGATTCAAGATGGAAATGGATTCAAATTCCAAAAATTTCTAGATAGCGGTCGGCGTTGCGGACACACACCGAAAAGCGGTTGCTAAAAGGGTTAAACTGATGACGATGGAATGATATCTGGTAGTTTCATCACGGAACAAGAACGAGTGCAAAACGGAACTTGCCTTCTCACGGTGGCCAGTCTACCCTAAATAGACCAAGGCTAGACTGCTGCGTCGACTCACGCAGAGCCAACATTGAGACTGGGCGGATTGCCTGATAAGTTAGGCAGCCTGACAGGGCAATTAAGTCTAATTGTCGTGAAGCTAGACTGGCGACCGTGTACTAATCGATCACCAAAATTAAGAGCTCACGTCATTGGACAGAATGACTACCGATCGATCCGGATGCTATCGCTGGGGAGTGAAGAGATCAAATATATTGAGATCATATATATCTGCACGTTAATAGAGAACATTAAAAACGGTGATAGGCTCGTATGATCGAGCTATGAGGTTGGAGGTTCTCTGCGAGAATCTGGCTGGGTACGAGATTCGTCAAGGAAGGTCGGGAGTCTGGGGGCGAGTCTGCGCAAAAGAAAGGTGTGCGGTGGAGGTTACGGCGAGTGCGGTGGAATGTGCAGAATGATGGGGTTTCTACGACGACCTCGGATCAGATCGAGCCTTCAGAGCGAGCGCAGGCGAGTCCGGCTTTTGCAGAGGAGAGACAGGGTGGAGCGTCTCGGAGGAGAAGCAGGAAAAATGTGCAACTCACAACTGAATCTGGCGAGCGACACGCGCTTAAGAATATGATAGGCAAACAACTAGCATCTTGAAAGAGAGTGCGCGTGGCAGGGAGTCAAAATGATTAAACATACAGTGTACCGAGAAGATTCGTGATGGTTTAAGCGAGCTGCGCAAACCCGATCCGTAAATTACCGTAATCGAACACGGTGTATGTGCCCTTCAGTAATGGCAGCCCAACGGTCCAAAATTCTAGGCCATATAGTAAGAACGAGTCCATCTAGCGCCGCAAAAGGGGGTTCAGGAACCGGTAAGCTATGGAATCTCACCTTGGGGATGCGAGCGATAGGCGGCAATGGCACCGAAACAATACGAAGAACCCTCCACCTTTGGTCGAGGGGAAAGATATAAAACGGGATGCCACCGAAGGCAAAAACAAACGTTGGGAAAAAGGTACTGGAGACTGTCGATAAAAACAAGGTAGCGAAGCAATGCCGAACTCACATTCATAGAAACCAAGGTTTCCACGTTCCCTGAGGGTACCGCCAATGGATTTGTAGAGTTCTGTAACCCAATCCAAATCTCCGAAGATGAAGGGTGAACCAGCGTCGAAAAAAACGGATAAATTTTCAAGGATTTGATGACCATCAACACCGATATCGACCATGGACACCTGCCAGAATCCCTACATAAATTTCAATGTCAACGTCATCCATCCCCATCTACCATTTCAACTCACAAGAGTTGTTACGCGTGTATAAGTAATCTCACCCTTGTACAGCTCTCTGTTTGCTCCGCCGAGGTAAGAGTTTCAATGAGAAGATCGGATTGGTTAGCCTATTTTGTCTGACAAGTGATCCAAGCAGCGGTTCAACACCAAGTTTCGAGAAGGAAGGGAAGGCCAATCCCAATAAACCGTCCACGTATCCATTGTCCTGTATCGGAGAATTGTGTGGTGTTACAGAACCAAAGGTCTGTGGGTCTGCCTAGCCTTGTGTCAGAATCCAGTGGTGATGCTCATAAACAATACAAAACATACAGTGAATCCAGCGATGGTTACATTATCAGTATATCCATCGCCTTCGACGGTGGTTTCATCATCATATATGATCCCCAATATCTGACCCTTGTAGTGCTTGGAAGTTGTGGATGAATGGGGATCCCAGAGGTCGCGATTTCTGGAAATCCCATTACAGCCAGTCTGCAGCACCCACATCGCTGCGTTGAGTTGAGCAAAACCAGCTGTATGAACCAAAAGAAAGTACATACGCCGAGCCAGTGTCAATTTGGACTGTGATGAAGATCAGGTTAAACATATGTATCATTCTGATACATGAGAATTTACCCGTCTGTCTTGGGAGCAGTTCCAATCGAAATCTTGCCCATCCAAAAGCCACCTCTCGGATGAGGGCTAGTGGTCACTGGGATGCGCCTTCCGAGTCCGGACTCGCTCCGTTTGACAGCGAAAGGATGCATCGTCCCCGTGTTCATCTCGTAATTGTCTAGGCCACGAAGGATCTTGCTAAAAAATGTCTGAGCAGGCCAGATGTAATGGTTCGTTGCACGTACTCCCTGACTGATATAGCATGAGAGCTGATTGCATCCAGATCTATGCTTTTGTTGGAGGACAGAGATGAAGAGTGTCTGGCGAGTGGTATAGCTATGCCACCCGCCTTCCAGTTCGCAATGGCTAGAGCAATCAGTCAACCGGCGACTGCAAGTGTGGTTATCGTAAGGAATCGCATGACTGGTGGTATGTCCACCTACCGACTTTTTATACTGAAAAGCCAACAGGCCATCAGGGATAGGAAAAAATCGGATGATACAGTTGTTCCGCGCTTGGATGAACCCACCAGGTGTCATTTCATCTCGATCTTCCGAGTCAGTTCAACCCTTTTAACAACCCCTAGACGCTCGGAATTTGAATCTGGGAAGCTCTCGACACGGGCCATCCAAGTTCGCGCATCAACTCGACAATTTCACTTGCAGTCAGTAGTGAAATAAAGGTATCCCCATCTTGAATCTCATGAACGAGCTTACTGTGTTACCAGAAGCATCAACACCCACGGGCCAACACAATATCACGAAAACTCGTGTTCTTGTCTCCAACTCGGATGAAACCAACATAATCAGTTTGACCTTGAATGCTGGGCAAAACGGAACTTGCCCAAACCTGTTCTACACCAGACCAAGGCTAGACCGTCACGCAGAGCCAACATTGGGACTGGGCGGATCACCCAATTTAGGCAGCCTGACACGGCAATTGTAGTTATCTAGACTGGTGACCGTATGGTTGATACCGGATACCTCGGAGGAGCCTAGACAGAAATGCTGGCCACACGGGAGATGCCAAAGAGGTTGAATCTTGTTTGGTGACCACGACATATCATGTAAAATTGGAAAATATTTTTCAGCCTCCCACCGCAGCCCTACGTGTGCGTACTATGGTGGTGCCAGTTGGCTCAATGCGCGTTCGCAGATGGCTAATAATATGTGTTCGCAGACGGGGTCGATGGCGATGGGGACCGTTGTAGTGGTGGTAGTGGCTGCTGCGACGTCCGAGTCGCCGTTGCATGACGTTTGTCCGCCAATGGCCATGCGTCCACTCGCACCCGAGCATGATAAGGGCAGAGACCGTACGAGTTTGCCGATTCGTTCGAGGAGCGTCTCGCGGAGCAGCTCCTGGCCCCGTCCGGATCTGGGTCCGGAAGAGGACATGGATGTGGATGAAGGCGCAACGACACACAGGTGGAGCACGCTGGCGAGGAACCAGCCTGCGTCTTTCGTCGCAAGCGCGCGGACGCGGTCCGCTCGGGTTCCGGAGAGTCGTTCCAGCCGCATAGAGAGGGATTCGGGTTGGGTTCGGGTTCGGGGTTGGGATGGCAGAGAGACCAATGTTGGGGGCGGCGTCGGCAGTGGTGGTTCGCATGACGTTGTCAGTCGAGGTTGAGACGGCAGTTGGTGCGCATTTAGGCAGGGAGGAAGAGGAGGCGCTGGTGTGGGAGGACAGGGAACCACGTACAACGCCTCGAGCTCGCGAATAGCCTCCAGACCGAGTCGGTCCCTAATACCGCTTGCGAGGTTGCCGGACCCGGCCCTACCAGCGGCTGGGCCGGAGTGACGGACGGGAGGCGTGGGCAGGAGGGCATCCAGCGCCTCGAGCGACGCAGCGATGAGCGCGAACACGTCGGTGCGTACGTCAGAGGTCTGCGTCGCAAGCATGACGGAGGCTGACGATCCGGAACCCTTGTCCTTGTCCTGGTTCTTGTCTTTAGCTTTTCTGACTGACCGACCGGGCTTATCTTTTGTGAGCGGAGGCGCTCGGAGGAGAGGCGCGAGACGAGCGAAACAGAGCGGAGTGATGGCACGTAGGAGAGGGAGGAGGACGCACTCGAGGAGGCCGTCAAGGACTCTGTCGACGTGCGCATACACGTCGGTAGATGCAGAGGTCGTGGCGTGCGGCGGACGCAGGCGTGGACGTTTCCCCTTGGTGCAATCATGGGCGGCGTGAAACAAAGCGGGTAAGGCCGTCCGGAGGACGTACGTGAGGATCGGGGAGGTCAGAGTAATACGTGTGCTGTCTATATGCTCTGGTTGGAGCTGCGAGGGCGCGGTGTGGACTGAATTCGGGGGAGAGAACAGGAATACGTGGATCGTGTCGAGAGCGTGGAGGATGACGTCCGCGAGGCGTGATGCATACAATGCCAAGTCGGCGTTGGGAGAGGCGAGGACGCATTTGAGGGAGTTGTATGCTGCGACGAGCGATGGCGACGAAGGATACTGAGATGTCAGAAAGCCCGACCAGTCTGTATGCGCGTGAGGTCAGCGTATATTGTGGAGAGGGACGCGCTCACCGGAACGAGTTTGGTCCCAGCTCGGCTCGGGATCGTTCTTTTTGGTTTTCTTCTTGGGCGGTGGTGCATCCGAGACCTGCTGAGCTTTGAGAGCTGCGAGTTGTTTCTCGAGCTCGAGCGCATATGTTCGCCAGTCTCGATTGTCCTTTTCGTTTGTGGCGAGTGGAAAGTGGGACTGAAGGTCCAAGAGATACGCTGGTCCGTGTTAACAAACCTATTCAGGTTCAGTGACTGACTGACTGACACTGGATGGACTGATCTCTCGGTTTATGCTTGAGAGCGACGAGGGCCTGTCCAACGTTGGTGAGATGACATGACAGTCAAGGTGAAACGCACGACGGCGATTCGGACGACGGAACATCGGTCGGGGTGGGACATGGCAAGTTAACATTCATTACGTATACAAGTCACAAATTGTAGTCGTTACTTGGATTCTGCCTCCTTCACTTTGGACTCGAGCTCAGCCTGTAAATTAGTGTTGAATGTTAACTGTCAGCTATAGAATTGAGAACGCACGAGCTGCTTCTTGTGTTTTTCAAGCTGAACAACCGTTTGAATACCATGGAGGAGGACGGTATTACACACGCACCTCTTCCCTAAGCTTGCGTAGGAGCTCTTCATCATGCTTCCGTGCGTATTGGTCTGCGAAGTGTCAAAACCAGGTGATTATCCCGGTCAGTCAAGCTCACCTTCGTGAGCCTTCTCCTTCCTTCTGTAGAATGGGTTAGTGACACGAGCCCTACTAAAGTAAGAGATACGCACCCAAACTCCCTGCTTTGAGCAACACTTCCCTCCTTCCAGCTCGAGGAGTACCTGACGAGAGCGGCACGACTAACAGTCACTCGGCGAGCAGCGATGGTCAACATTGTTGTAAGTAGTCTTTATGTGAGAGCCCGGGAAACCGCAAACACACACGAATGTGTCACACCATGTCACGTCACACATAAAACACTCTTTCTTCATGTCCTCTGTCCGTCTGTTCGCTCGAGTGGTTAGTTCTCTGTCTCTTTCGTTGTCGTGTCGTACTCATCGCTTCCTCGTTGACAGTCTCAATGTGCCCGCGGTGCACGGACCTTCTCTTCCTCGGCAAGCCGTAGAGGTATCCTTTCCGCATTTCGCCGATACAACCAGCCAATGAACTCTTTTATTTCAGACCTCATCCAGGACCTCTACGTCAAAGAGCTCAAATCCTACAAACCACCCGTTACTGTGCGTGTTCTCTTTTCTCACATTACTTCTGACCGCAAACGCGACTCTCCGTAGGCCAAGGATGCTCACGTCGGAAGCGTGAAAATCTTCACCTCACCCGCTGCACCCCAATCCCCAGTGCTCCCCGCAGACCTAGCAGAACAGCTCTCCGCATACGACGCCTTGGAACCAACGAAAGCCGATGTCGAGGCTGTCAAGTCTAGCTCACCAGAGGAAGTTGGTGGCGGTGCAGAGGGATTCTTGGCATTCTTGGAGGCAGACGTAAAGCCTGCAGAGCCTCATCACTGATGTTCAAAACTAGATCGAGATACCGTCAACGGCGGGTTCAATAGACATTTTCGTGATCTTGTGTTGACCCGGGATGTCTCTGGAGCGACGCAGTAAGCTCGTTCATGAGACTTGTGAGACGTTTGAACAGGTGCAAAATGGGGATGCTATTGACTAAAAGTGAAATTATATAGATGCGCGAGCTTGTGAATGGCTTTACGGTCGGTGTTGTTCAAGGACTGGTAATCTTTCTTGATGTATCACCGTCTCCCTCTGATTCAGTCTCCCCTCGATATATCACTTGGCATGGTGGGCGAGGCACTTTACAGGTGGACAACATGCTACCTCGCTCAAGATACCAAACCAGAGCTTTTCCTCGTACATGCTAACAGACGCGACGTGATACGTTCACCTCAATTCGGGTACGAGGTCCTTCCCAGACCCAGTCAACAAAAAGTCCCTCAAGTTCCCCAAAGCGCGCAGTTCCATCTTCTTCTCCGTATCCTGCGTACGCGTCCCGACGTGTGGTAACAGCGCGACTTGCGGGAATTCGAGCAACCGCGGGTCCACGTTCGGTTCGTCCGGAAACACGTCCAAACCCACGGACGCCAACTGCGACAAGACGTCAACGTGAAAAGAAAACAAACAGACAAAGGCACACGCACATGCCCATCCTCCAACGCCCTAATCACCGCCTCCTGATCAAGCACCTTTCCCCGCCCAGTGTTCACGATGACGCTCCCGCGCTTCATCGCCCTAATCTCCCTCTCTCCCACGATCCCCTCCGTCGAGTCGTTCAGCGGTATATGCACGCTCAACACGTCCGACCTCGCACACAGCGCCTCCACGCTCTCGACGTACTCGCACCATTCCGGCACGTCCGTGCGCGGGCGGCGGTTATGATAGAGCACCCGCATCTCCCCCGGGAACCCGTGCACGAGGTGCGCGAGCGCGAGTCCGATCCCGCCAAGTCCGAGGACGCCGACCGTGCGCGTAGAGAGGTCACGAGTCTCGCTCGAACGGACGAGCTGTTTCCACGTGCCTGCGCGGAGGGACCGTTCGGCTTTGGAATAGTGGCGGAGGGCAGAGAGGATGAGGTAGAGTGCGGTCGTGGCAGTGGCTTCGTCGACTGCGCCAGGGCTGTTGGACACGCGGATGCCTGGGCGGGACGTTCCCCCGATTTTAATCAGATGAGAGACGAGTAGACGGGTTGCTCACCCTTGTCCTTGCACGCATACACGTCGATGAAGTTGTACCCCGCCCCGTTGTGCGCGATCCACTGTACGCTGGGCGGGAACCCCGCAACCAGTTCGCGATCGAATATCCCGATTCGCGCGGCGGACACGTTGCGCCGATAGATCCCAACAGTGCCTTCGTATGGCCCGCCTGGGCAGAAGCGAGAATGAAACTCGGCTCGGTTGGGTGCATCGTCCACCTGGGCGCGTTGTTATCAGATCCGCACAGGTGGTGTGTGTTGCGATCGACGTACGATGACTTGGGCGATACCATCAAACAGCTTCGGTATATCGTCGTCGGTCCATCTGACATCACCTGCCGATTGCAGATACTAGGTGATGAGAAGAAGCTAGAGCTAGCGATCGCAACTTACGTACCACAAATCATGATCTTTGGCAGGGTCGTCGTCATTCTGACAGTTAATGAGATCAGTAATAAGGGAAAAAGAGAGAGATGTCCAGCGTGAGTATCTCAGTTTCATGTAGTACTTATATCTATATCGATTGATCGATTCAATAATAGAGCGTTCGAGATAAGAATCGACCAAAAAAAAAACCTCAACATTGCGCGTTTCCCGAGAAAGGAAGAAAGAACTCGACGTACCGAACTTGCATCGATCTGACTTCCCTGCTCTTGTGGATTCAGGACATCCACGATGCAACGCCCGACGACGGCGCCTATTTGAACGAGGTGTGTTCCCATTGCAGTTCATCCATTAGAATCACAGGGGTCGCAGAATGGTGTATCTGGCTACTACATCTACATTGATATTCGCCCAATCAGGAGGATCAGCGCTCAGCACTTGAAAGTCTCTCGGGTACTCCGAGTCCCCTCGTCGCCGAGGGTCTGTCTACAAAAGCCGCGGAGTTTGAGCTAGAGATCGTTTTGCGAGATGATCACAATCAGATCGTGAGGAATAGAAAAGCAGCCGTGACAGATGAAAATGTTGAATCAAGATCTAGATAAGAGAGGTTACTGTAAGTCGGTCGTCTTCCTTTGATCAGCAACGATGATGTCTTGACAGTGTTGACACCGTGACACCGTCTGCGACCGGGACACACGCCTAAGAGTCACAAAGAAAATAGATCAATTGTATGACAGGCAAACAACTACATCTTGAAAGAGGAGTGCGCGTGGCAGAGAGTCGAGAATGAGACATACAGTACCGGGAACATTCGCGATCATTCAAGCAAGATGCGCAAACCCGACCCGTAAGTTACCATAATCGAACACGGTGTATACGTTCTGCAGGACGGTCATCCCAATGGTCCACAAATCCGATTCTAGGCCATATAATAAGAACCAGTCCATTCAGGGGGGTTCAGGAAACGATCAAGCTATGAAATCTCACCCTCAGTAGTATACGAGCGATCGCCAAGAATGGCGCCGAAACAATAGGGAGAACCTTCCTCAATTGGTCCAATATTGAGAACTTTTGAAGGGATTTGAAACGGCGTGCCACCAAAGCTAAATATCATTGTCGGGAAAGAGTTGCAAGGTACTGGAGGCTGTCGGGAAATCATGGTACCGGACGCAATCCCGAACTCACAGTGATAGAAACCCAGGCCTTCATGTTCCATGAGGGTACCGCCAAGGGCTTTGTAGAATTCCGAAACCCGATTCCAATCTCCGAAGATGTAGGCTGAACCAGTGTCGAACATAACAGGTACGTTTTGCAGGATTTTTCTACCATTGACACTAACATCGTCCATGGACACCTGCCAATATCCCTACATAAATACCAACGTCAGCGACATCCACACCCATCTACCAATTTAACTCACAGGAGTTGTTACGCGTGTATAAACAATGTTACCCTTGTACAGCTCGCTGTTTGCTCCACCGACGTACAATTCGGCCTCAGGAGGAGTGAGTCTCAATGAAAATGTCGGATTGGTTAGCCTATTTTGTCTGACAAGCGATCCAAACAGCGGTACAGCGTGAAGTCTCGAGACGGAAGGGAAGGCTAATCCCAATGAACCGTCTATATCACCATTGTCCCGTATCGCACCAATGTACGTTGATACAGAACCAAATGTCTGAGGGTCTGCCTAGCCTGATGTCAGAATTCAATCGTCATGGTCATAAGCGATACAAAACATACAGTGAATCCAGCGATGGTAACATTATCAGTATATTGATTGCCTTCGACCATAGTATCATCTTCATATGTAAGCCGAAATGGCCGACCCTCGTCCTTGGAAGTTTCGGATAAACGGGGGATCCCAGAGGTCGCGAGGTCTGTAAAGACCTTTACAACCAGTCTGCATCACCCACATATCGCTGCGCTGACTTGAACAAAACCAACTGTATGAACTAAAAGAAAGTACATACGCCGAACCAGTGTCGATTACGACTGTGATGTAGATCAGGCTAAACATATATCAGAATGATACAAGAAAATTTACCCGTCAATGTCTTGGGAGGAGTGCCAATTGAAATTTCGCTCATCCACATGTCATTTGGAGAATCGGAAGTGCTAGGGGCCACTGTAATGCCAGTGCCACGCCTTCCTGGTCTCGACTCACTCCGTTTGACAGCGAAAGGATGGATCGTCCCCGTGTTCATCTCGTAATTGTCTAGGCCACGAGAGATCTTGCTAAAAAATGTCTGCCAGTGAGCAGGCCAGATATAATGGTTCGTTCCACGTACTCCCTGATTGATATAGCATGAGAGCTGATTGCATCAAGATCAATGCTGTTGCTCGAAGTCAGAGAGGAAGAGTGTCTGGCGAGCGGTATAGTTATGCCACCCGCCTTCCAGTTTGGTATAGGCTTCGCAATGGCCAGAGCAGTCAGTCGGCTGGCGACTGCAAATGTTGTTATCGTAAAGAATCGCATGACTGGCGGTGGAACGTCCACCTACTGACTTTTTAATAACGAGAATCCAACAGGCCATCAGGGATAGGAAGAGATAGAATGATGCATAAGTCAAACTGATGAATCGTGATGATACGGTGGTTTCATAGATCTAGTGATCCGGGAACCTGTAACGGAGCACGTGACTATTATGTCCAACAAAATGTTGCCCGAGGGCGACCATCAAGTCAAGCTTTCAAGCTTTTAAGGCGCATGGATTCCAGTGTCTGTAGGCAGTCTGGCTCGGCTCAGTTGAGGAGACAAGCAGGCATTATTCGTATAAATATTAGGGCACCTCACTACTCTGTACTTCCCCCAGCCAATCATTGCCATTTCTCTTTGTCTTTGATCACTGTCTCTGCGTAAAAGCCTCACTACTCCGTACTTTTCCCCAGCCAATCATCATTTATCATTTCTCTTTAACCCCAGTCAAAAAGATGTGACAGCTGACTAATCACATCTTTTTGACCGTGACTGAAAAGAGAAATGATGATGATTGACTGGGGGAAGTACAGTCGTCTCTGTAATAACCCATACTCCTCGGGACAGGCCTTGGAGCATGGGTTATCACAGAGTATGTGATTCAATAGAGGGTCAATATGTACAGACAAAATATGGTTAGAATATGAACATATGA
>JBBPQC010000772.1:0-14584 GCA_038092295.1 Leccinum arenicola
TTCAGTTTTGATCATTAAACCACTTTCAACCTAGAGGTCGACTTATTTGCACGCTTTTTGTCTTTTGTCGCACAGAGATTGTCTGATCATTCCCAATCCACAAAAGCGTGCACCTCCCTCCACATCAGGAAATTGGTGGTAGTTTGCTCAACCATTAGCTAGATTTATCATATCAGTAATCAAAAGAATCTTTTTCATTATGATACACACACTGGCCAGTCTATCTAGCCACTGAGGGGCATGTTGAGTGTTGCTCATATGCACCCAAGAGTTAATCAAGACGACAGTTGTCAAATTCAGATATTAGTGTGCATATTCATAATCCTTATTATTTATTGTAACCCCTTCCCACACTAGGACACTGTGACACATCAGAGCGCAATGCTGTGCCGTTCGTCCAGAATCGCCCATAAGTCCAATCCTGATCACTATGGCTCACGGTTCGTTCCTATCCATCTCATACCGGCGCATCAGAACTTATCTGTCGCTCGTCCAGAGTCGCCCATTCGACCAATGCCGATTGTCATGGCCTGCTTTTGTCTCTGTGACGGTTCGTTCCAATCATCTCATACCGGCGCATTCGAACTTATCTGTCGCTCGTCTATGGTCGCCCATTCGACCAACGCCGATTGTCATGGCCCGTCTTCGTCTCTGTGATGGTTCGTTCCGATCCGTCTCATACCGGCCCATTCGAACTTATCTGTCATTTGTCTAGGATCGCCCATTCGACCAATGCCGATTGTCATGGCCCGCTTTCGTCTTTGTGACGGTTCGTTCCCATCCATCTCATACCGGCGCATTCGAACTTATCTGTCGCTCGTCTATGGTCGCCCATTCTACCAACGCTGATTGTCATGGCCTGTCTTCGTCTCTGTGACGGTTCGTTCCGATCCGTCTCATACCGGCCCTCACGGCCCGCTTCCGTCTTTGTGACGGTTCGTTCCCATCCATCTCATACCGGCGCATTTGAACTTATCTGTCGCTCGTCTATGGTCGCCCGTTCGACCAACGCCGATTGTCGTGGCCCGCTTCCATCTCTGTGACAGTTCGTTGCAATCCATCTCATATTGGTGCATTCGAACTCATCTGTCGTTCGTCTAGGGTCGCCCATTTGACCGACACCGATTTCCCTGGCCCGCTTTCGTCTTTGTGACCGTACGTTGCAACCCACCTCATACCGGCGCATTCGAACTGAGGTATCGTTCGTCTAGGTTTGCCCATTCGTCCAACACCGATTGGTATAGCCCATTTGCATTGATATTTGCATTGATGAACCGCATTAGTTGTGGCCATGTGAAAACCATGAGGCTGAAAGTCACGACGTGTGATACTGGGATTAGGGAAACGTTCAACGAGTACTAGTACTAGGTGACAAAATCTTTGTATCTCTACGGAACAAAATGGTTATCTATTCTGCCACTTCGCGGTCTCGCATCCTGCTTTCGGCACGTTTCTGGCGGATCCGCGCCAAAGCGCTATTCTTCGTTGGCAGCCGTTCGATGTCCGCATAAAGCGGAAATACCTGCCTATTCATTTGTTTTGGTGAGTAAGATGCGCAATTTAATTGGAGAATCATACCGGTTCCACCACGTCAAAAGCTGTTCTACTTCCTCTTTCTCTTCGGGGTCAAGGAGCAGCTCCAGTATACTGTTGTAAAAACGCTCGGAGTCTGTAACAAGGTCAGTGCGGGAAAATACTTGGGCAGAGGTGAGTGCGAAGCGAGCCTGCAATCAACCTGATGAATGAGTGACGCAAGGTCTCGGCAAAGGAAATCAACTTGCCTGTGTAGCAACATACGCAATTGATGCTTTTGTCGCCGATCGCATACCATGAATGCGAGCGTTCCCCGAGCGCGTTGCTTTTGGCTCTTGATCAACAGAGCTAGGGGAAGTGAAGACATGCTTGAATGCCTGCTCCATTCCGCTCCGAATCAGATTCCGTATTGTGTGTCGAAAAATAAAATACTCACCGAGACGAGGAGGCCGCTTCGGAGCAGCCCGTTCCATGGATCCTCGGGGTCATACGAATAGTTGGCGTACAAGAAAAGCGGCCATTGGTCGCCAGCTACCTGAATCTGGCCGCTCACAAGCTTGTTGCGCGTCCTACGAAGGCAATTTTTGAGATCCGTATCATTATAGGAGACAATAAACTCACTCAGCATTACCCCAGTCGAGTCCCGCGGGACATAGAAGGGCGCCAGTACGTTCATGGTTGAACCCACGTCCGGCCTTGATGTTTCGAGGAATATGAGGGCTCAGAGACTGGCCCTTGGGCGTGATCCAGTCTATTATGGCACTTTTCATCCCTTTGGTGTCATCCGCTCTCGAACCGTTAGTACCTTTTTGAATCTGGAATACAACTGGTGATAAGTTAAAGAAGAACATAATTAGAGAATTAAATTACGAGATCAGCGATGCCGATTGTTTCCTCTTCTGAAGAATCCATCAGTCGACCCTCAAGCCCGGGTACCATGCGAAGAAGCTCGCGGAATACCAAGTACTCCTGCCGTTCTCTAAATGCGGATTGAAGACGAATAAGAATTATAAACATGAACGTACAGTTTCGACTTACACGGCTGATAAGGCTTCTTGCTCTTCACTCATATGTAAGAGACCGTTGGTGACGAGAGTTTGGATATTGCAAAATGCGTGCACAGACCGTCCAAAGTGCCTTCCATGGTGAACAAGTGGATCCTGGGTCGTTCTGGAAACTTGAAGCTCAGCGTCAGTGTCGATAATGTGGCAGAAACTCACGGTTTCTTCCTAGGCCCCAGCTGCAAAGCACTAGCGTGTTGACGTTTATGGCCAGTCACCCCGTCAGGTGATGGGCTATCGCCGCGATTATCTTGCGATACTGACATGAGGTGCCGGTAAGGTAAGCTGAAAGCGAGACTGTGGGCCGGGACGTTTTCGTATAGCTACTAGGTGGGATGGAGAGGACTCAGAATTGTACGCACCTCATCATCTCGTGGCCATTTTATAGCCTGAACACCACTGCTGAGTTCCGCGAAGTTCCAAATTATTGCTACTTCTCAAGAATATCTTCTGCAACTTGTTTCGGCTACTGGCACTTCCGAACTTCCGAACTTTCGAGCCTCGGACCGACTTCTGGTACATCCAGCAATGCTGCTCATATTCCGTTATCAATGAGTCACACCGCGGTGTTCGTCCAACTCGATTTTGCGAGCTACTATGTCAGCATATACACTACAAGCTGAGAGCGTCCCGGGCATTCACACCGGTAGGTCAACCACCGCCACAGATTATCCTCAGGCTCGTGTGATGATTCGGTTGTTGTAGAACCTCGAACCATTACTCTCATCGCCGGCGACACTCCCAAGCTGCAAGTCGGTTTAACACAGAAAGGTTTTTAGTTTCGCAATATCCCGTTCTCAATCTGATCTGAAAGTATATCGTACCTTAGATCATACAGTACCACGTAGCACCAACCTGAAGCGTGGTCGTGACGAGGACCCCAACGACGAAGGCCCAACAACAAAAATGGCACGCTGCGACCAAGGGGTGGATGCGGGCGTTGAAGCACATCCTGACGCAGGCCCTTTGGTTACTTGGATGAAAAGCGACCTACAAACCATTATCTCTGAGCTTGCGAGAGAATTTCAAAATTTCAAAGGTCAGGTAGTAGTGGCACTGGTGGGAGATGTTGCCGCAAGGCCAGATGGTTTCTTCATCTGCAACACCGTGGCTGCGAAGGACTCTGCCTGTAGGCATTGCTGTGGCAGGTGGCAGGAACCCACTTGTCACCGTCTCACTCGCCTCCTTGGTGGCCAACAGTATGCACACGAACGGGAACTCCTTCAGTGATCCAAGTCATTCCTCACCAATGTATTATGTGCATGGCAGGCTTGCCTTTGAGAATACGAACTTGTCCGAGTCCAAGGTTTACTTATGACAGACCTTGTGCTTGAAACAGTGGGCGTGATGAGAGATGTCGACCTCGTCAAGGATAGACGCCTGTAAATATCTCAATGATATCTGCAAAAAAAAACTGCGTCACTTCTTCCAACGACGGAATGTTACCCTCCCCCGATCGTCGCACACTCGTACTCATCCTAACCGCAGGTCACCCGTCCTTCCAGTCTTGCATCTGTCTCCACACCTTTCTCGCGCTCCCACTTCTTCACGTAGGTCCTTCGGCCGTGTGTGCACAGACAACACTGCAACGACATGCATCAGAAAAGGCAAAGAGTCCCTTGTTCAATGGCGCGGTGGCGGAATATCTAACACAGATTCCATGACGACCATGATCCGCACCACTCCATGTATTTGGTGCGAGAATGGGAGCGGGTCTCTTTGGTCAGTGGTATTGCGCCCGTATTGTCGGGCAAGAAGACGAGTGGCCGGTGGCGAGGTGTCGGATAGGCCAGTGTCCGTGAGGAGCTGGTGCGGTTATAGTATCGGTCTGCTTGAAATCGCCAAGTGCCTCCACACCTTTCTCGCGCTCCCATTCGGCCTCGACCTCAAACCGTTTCCCAAATGTACAGCTCCAGAGCTAGATCGAACCCGGTTTCTTCTGTGGCACCTCGTGACCCTTTTAGAGGCCATTGGCGCCATCCACAGCGATGTTGAACTTGGAAATGATCAAGGTGATCGAGTCATCCGTCGTTCCAGGCGCAGTTGAGACCGAATCATAATGAGCTCATGGCAGACATTTTAAAGATTCATGGAAAGCGGGGTCCTTTCCTTGTGTTTTGACCAGGGTGTTGTGAACCGGAAGGGTACACGGAGAGGGGCGAGGTTGGTGACGGGAAACCGAGATCAGTTAGTTTCAGTCGACCAGCAATCATGGACAGTGACGGGAGATAGTAGAGCTGTTCATACAACTTGACGATCGGGGAGAGGTCGGGAGATGATGACTGTAATGACGCAACTGTCCATTTCAGCGGTGTCGATCGGTTTCGGAACATTGGGGGAGGGGGGTGTTCGATCTGATCGTAGAGGAGGTAGTCCAGGAGAGAATGGTGATGCTATCGGAACGCGTCAATATGTGCTCCAGAAGGTGACAGACTAGTAAACTCGGAGGACATGCTTACCATGTAGGGCACAACCGTTTGAATCTTAGCATTATCCATTAGATGACACGAAAGATGAAGAGAGTTTACTTCCTTGTGCTCAGCGCGTGCAAGGTATTCGGGAAGAACAACTATGCGCGCAGTGAGCGTTGTGCACTGCGCAGGGCCGGCGTCGTGGCGTCGTCGTCATTGTTGCGTTGCGTTGCGTCGGTCGGTGCATCGTCGTCCGTACATCAAAGTCCACTGCGAAAAATTATCAAGTGCGTGTCCACTGAAACAGGGGGAAGTTCTCACCAGTAAAAGTAGGCGGTGGTGTACAACAGAAATGACCCCGTACCACAACTTGTTGCCGAGGTAACCCGATGTAGATGTAGTAGCCCTAATGCTCAGGTTCTGCTTTCCTGTCAAAGCAGCAGGGTGTGGAGCACCCGTGTTCCTCTCGTAGTTTCGAAACCATGAAGGATTTTGCTAATTTGTATGTTCGAGTGGATTCAATCGAACGAAGGAGTATGACGTACGCATTGACGGAGGCAACATATGCATTGACTGCTTTGATGTCGACAGCCTTGTCGGGATTCACCAAGCTGGAGCGTTTGAAGATGGGGATCGCCATACCCGTTCTCTTTTCAACAGGCTGTGGTGCTGCTGCAACCAACACAGTCGTCGATGGCTGCTTCAAAATCGTCGGGGTCGTCTCCGTTGACGAACTTGACGCCGATAAGTCTCCGGATAGACGGACGAATCAAACCTTTAAATTGATTGTATGTCTGGCGGGAACGAATCAGAAGGGAACGGATCAAAGCAGACGTAATAGGATCCGTACCCCGCCATAGAGATAAGGTCTATCGATACATAGACCACGAGAGATAAATATTGAATAACCAAGAGACGTAAGGGAGACGTACGTCGACACGATGTTATCTCCCGAATTCGCAACGGTGGAAATAGCGAGAACTGCGCTGATTGGCCAGACACCGTCGCCACTGCAGCCAATCCACCCTCGAGCGCCGCGATACGACCACGAGGCTACATGTAACATGCATGCAATGATACGATGACCGACTGACAGCGGCCGACTGCTTCGAGCAGCCAATTTTCGGTTGATTTATGCAAGACTCATCCACATGCCCGCTTCCGGAACCTTGCTTCGCGCCTGGAGGATCTTGAAGCGCGCCTCCGACCGCGTTCTTCGTCTCCCAAGTTCGCCCTGCCGTATCCGTCGTTGCTCTCGCCTTCATCTGCGTGTTCTGCTTCCCCGGCGAGATCATTAAGCGCATCGGGATCGAGATAATTGACTAATTTCGATGGGCAGTGAACGCAGCGTTCGCCAGGGACCAATGGATGAATGGATGTCTTGTATTTGATTTAGCCTCGGATCACCAGGGTCAACGGGCAAAAACTTATCCCTAGAATTGCTCCAGCCATCGTCATCCGTGTCGTCTCCCACTCGTGCGGGGGCCATCCTCGGTCTCCTCTGGTATTAGGGCCCCAGGAACGCAACAGCAGCGACGAGCGAATGCCGGCGGGCATTTTCCGTCTAAACCACATCCCACAGAGCTCGACGTCCACGTCCACGTCCACTGCCACGTTCGTTTAAGTCTGCGTCGGCTGTCAAACACGAAGAGTCCAATCGGATGTCAGACAGCGACGGACAGTGCTTCGTCCACTTCAATCCCACAGAGCTCGACGTCCACGTCCACGTCCACTGCCACGTTCGTTCAAGTCTGCGTCGGCTGTCGAACACGAAGAGTCGAATCGGATGTCAGACAGCGACGGACAGTGCTTCGTCCACTTCATCGCGTAGCTCTGCTCGACGTCGCACACGACGAACTCTTTCAACATCATACTGCAGCAGCGAGGTGGCGTTGAAGGGTGTGCAGACGAGGTCATGGCTGTCCGCGGAGGCAAGAGAACAGAGTTGGATGAGCCCAGAAGCGACAAGCTGACGCGGTTGGGGAGAGGCGCTTGGATGGACCGGAACGGCGACGTCAGCTTGAGCGTCCCCAGCCCCCGAAAACGAGAGATGATAGAGGTGACGATACCGTAGAGCGTCTGAAAGAAGCAGCACGATAGCGTCAGTGAAACGAAGGCGGCGCAAGATCACGAAGAACAGAATATACCTCTGCAGCGTCCTCGCCTGTCCACAACACCTCTACCTCGAAAAACTTCCTTGCCGCCAACTTGTTTTCGCCCGTCAAAATGCTGCCCGTTACCCCGAGGAACTTCTCGACAGTCCTCTTGTCGACCTCGAGGCCGAATGACATGCATCTCGCGAACGCCGTTGAGAGAGTGTATCACAGAACTAGGACGGGCGTCCAAGAGCGCATTGACGTCGATCGTTCCGACGGTTTATTGTGGTGCGAACACATCCCCTCAACACAGATTCTGCTTTGGATGCCCGATTGAGAGTGACCATCGACCCGTGATTTGCGGCGTCGCAAAGAATTGGCTTAAGAAGTGTCGCGACGACAGTGAGACCGCGAACTGGATCAAGAGCAACACCAAAGAGTGTTCTAAATGCCAAAGTACAATCGAGAAGAACGGAGGCTGCAAGTACGTTAATGCATTTCAGACTCGATAAAGGCGTCGCTCACGCCTATTCCCATAGCCATATGACTTGCAAGAAATGCAAGCACGAGTTTTGCTGGGTGTGCATGGGTAATGGTCTAGTTCCCCTCTCTCCGCCACCTTGCTGATGCTGTCCAGGTCCGTGGTCGGAGCACGGCACTGCTTGGTATTCGTGTAATAGATACGACGAGAAGGCTGCCGTGGATGCTCGAGATGCCCAGTCGAAGAGTAGAGCTTCATTAGAGCGCTACCTTCACGTACTTTCAATCACTTTACCATTGACTTACCTCTAACATGTCGAGTAGTACTATAATCGATGGGCAAACCACGAACAGTCCGCGAAGCTCTCCCTTGAACTTTATAACAAGACGGAGAAGAAAATGGAAGAGATGCAGATCACGTCGGATTTAAACCCGTGAGAAGCGTCTCGCGGACGTCTAGGGTGAGATGCTGAATCGGGTTGTTGATCGCAAAGCGCAGCGCAGAGACTCTCTTTGTGGACGAGCACAGCAACTTGAGGCAAGGAAGTGGGGTAATGAATGGGCTTAGTCCGTTCGCCTGTGATAAATTGGTAATTAAAGCCCATCCGCCAATACACGAGGGGTGGGCAATCGTCGTCGTGTACTCGATGAGGTGAGGAAAAGAGAGTGATTCTAGAGTGGGTTGGGTGGAAAGCCAACTGCATAGCGCTTGAAGTTGCGACTGCGACTGCGAGATCTTCTTATCGAGGATCGTCAGATGTGTCAGAGAGAACGCGAGTGGTGAAGTATGAGAGAGTATGGACGCAAAGGAGGGAACGGTGAGGGATTTAAGACTGTACATGTTCTGGAACGGGAGAAACGAGGGCATCCAGGGAAGCGGGTTCCCAGGAACTTGAAGGCCAAGAGTGGCAGCAAAAGGAAACAACCAACGCTGCGAGCTCATTGCTGCCTGCTAAAACGTCGAACAGCATCTCTAGAGATGACACCTCCATCGTCTGGACATCGAGAGAGTGATACAACACATGTCTAGCAGCATCGCAGAACCCACGAGACACGAACGCAACGACAGTGAGATCGTTCCTCGGAAGGAGTTCGAGAACAGCTTGGAACAGGGGATCGGGAAGAGGGAGGTTCGGCGCCGCGCGACGTGCAGGTAAAAGCACGGGATATGAATACTCTCTCTCTCTGGCTCATAAAACGCTCCGCCCAGCAGATTGTGCAGGCTCGCATACCCAGTCGGAACCCTGTCTCTAGTATGCGTACGTTCCTTGACCTCCTCCCTGAAGCTCTCGCTATCGGTGGTGGAGCGGTTGGATTCGAGAAGACTCGCGCGTCTCCCGAGACCACTGGGACGGCGAATTTCAAGTGGTGCTGGAGTCGCTCGAGATCCTGGATAGAGCATTGGACCGCCGGGGAAAGGTGTAACAGATGTGTCCTATTCCTACTGGACTTGCGTTGGCAATATGCGATAAGGATGTCTTCGACGGGGATCGTCGACGGCCGATCAAGAGAGTCGAGACTCGTCATAAGAGACTCGCTTCAGACCGGGCCCGAGTGCGTGCAGAATGGGCGAGGTCAGATGATTTTCGAGCATGTGCTTTCAAGCTAGATACAGGGGTCAGAGGGTCGACGGAAAAGAATGGCAGCGTTGCGAGGTGGGAGACTTGTGAGGAAACCTCCCGGGCCAATGGGAGGTTCAGAGGACGTTGTGCATGGAATGAAGGGGACGCGCGCTTCCCCGACGTCGACTGTACTTGGCAAGAGCCCGAGTGCAAACTTACCCAATTATTTGACGGACTATGGCAGCCCTAATCGCCAAAATCGCTAGGTAAGTCTCGGATGGGAGGTCACAAAAAATCGGCGCGTCAGCAGTTGCCGGCTGGGAATGTTCACAGTTGAGTCCGACAAGTCCGACGTGCGCACCCCAAGCCTAAGTAGAAAAGTTCGAGCAAGACAAGCTTGACAGCGATGGCTAGCGGAAAAGCGTCCAAGATTATAATATGAGGGATTGCCTCGTGGTATTTTGCGGAACAAGCGGTGACGTTCATATAAATCGACATACTATGTACTTCTAAATTCTATTCGCCAAGTGTCACGTAGAGGTGCTTGCTGCAGAGTGCCTTTGCTCCGGGTGCTCCAGCAAAAACACTGGCGTGTTAGGAACTCGCCCCACCTTGTCAAAGTACTACGACGTTGTTCGTCGAAGCTGCTCGGGAGCGGTCCGTGAGTCTTCTTTCAAGCCTGTCTATACTTCCGAATAGACGGACTCTCCGAGAGTATCAAACATCTTCCCTATACCGCGTACCTGCGCGAGAACCCCGTGATCAAGGCACGAAGAAAATACCTGTTAAGAAAACTCGTTTACCTTGACGTCATCCACGATGATTGACTTGCTCTCCAGCAAGAATCCGAATTCTGATTTGTAGACTCTCTTGAATGCTGCCTCAAAGTCCTCCTTTCCGTCGCCGTCGTTTGCATCTGGCAAGACCATCAGTGCGGTGTCCGTCCCTTCGAAACGCATGTTTAACGCGTTCGACGATCACACGATCACCTTCAAAGCCTTGACGGGCAAGTTCTCTGCGGACATCGCTCGTGAGCTTCTCCAGGTGAGTGAGAAGGGATGCGCGTGTCGGGCCTGAATAGAATGTCGAGGACGGCTCTTGCAGCTCGAAGCGGCCAACGCGCTAGCAGATTACCTGTAGGTCAACATATCCCCACGCGGTTCTAATAACCTCACCGATTGGCCAACGCGAGCCCATATGCAGATAAAATAGAGCTATACCGGTGGATCAGGATTGTCTTGATCCCCAAGAAGCTCGCGATCTCGCAAGCGTGTTGTCCGCCTGCGCCACCGAAACTCGCCAGCCTGCACAGAATGAGTGTACCGATTCCTCGATTCGGAACAATACACCTACACATGTGCCCCGGTAGAGTACCCACGAACCTCGGTCAAGGCGCGAATCGGACGACACATTGTCTCGTTTGCGACCTTGATACAGCTGTCCCGTGCGTCCCTCCCTTGTATGCTGGACCCGTCGCCACAGTGGATGACTATACCCGCGCATTGCAGCTTGTCGTCCCAGACCGGAGGACGGAATAAGCCGGAAGTAACGTGGGCCGAAGGGAGGAAAGCGATGCTGGCAGAGCAGCTCCAACTTGAAGGCTTGCGACGCGGTGACGTCCTCGATGCCGTGATACCTGAACATTCTCGACGAACGGTTCAAGTCAAATATCAGTTCTATGCAGGCCATCAGTTCCCAGCGACAAGAGACGAGACCAACAATAACCCTTACCCTCGTCCCTACGAGATTCACAATTGACGCCAGAATCCGCTCGGTTATCCATGGCGTCCTCCGCCTTGATGTCAAACTGCACCCTCTTTCGTGGCGTCCCGTCCGTAGGTGATCTCACGTCCCGGTCGACGTTCTCCGTCCCATGTGCAGGAACTTCTTCGGCCTCTTTGGCTGGAGTGGTTGCTTTCGTGGCATTTGAATCCCCTGCCTTCTCTTTTGCGGGCTCAGCGGTCTTGGGTGCCCTTTCCCTGCTGGCGTCCGGTGGCTGCGGACGTGAATGAGCCACGTCGTCTTCCAAGATCGTGAAATACCTAAAACTGACAGCCGTGTCCCTCAACTCATCCATACTCCGTTTGAAAGGCTGTATAGCACTGTCACTGTTCATACGCGGAGACAATACCGGGGAAGATTGAAAAGATGACGATATCGAACTCTCCACAGAGTCGAGGGAGGAAGGTGGAGACGAGTACGGAGGGGGTGATCGGCGACTCTCGCTTGAAGATCGTTCATGCGCCTGCATCGGCTCTTGCATGCGAACTTGGTGGAATCGGCTTGGTGATGACGATATTGTGTGAGTTCGTTAGGACATCTTGATGAATAACATAAATTTTTGCCATCAACACCAATGGCCCGTCGTCGTGGAGAAGAGGATAACGATAACTAATACATCAAGAGGAAGGTGAGAGGGTGAACAAGAAGTCGCCGGACTGAGGGAAAATCAGTATCCGATCATCAAGCAGCCTTTGTTCCTGGAGGTTTCTTCTTGCAGCATGCGGACGGTCCCATTTTGCCACAGTGTCATTTCATCTCACCAACTCCACAGCAGCACGAATCTGAAGACTGTCAACGGTGGTCAAGTTTAGGGGGCATCAAACTCAACTCTGTCGTTCTGAGCTGGCAAACGCTCGAAATTGGAGCGCTGTCCGAAAGAGGACTTGTCCTCTCACAACTTGGGCGTACACCCGGGCCGTAACCATGTCAGGCTCACGAGAAGAAACGGTCGACGGGTTCACCGACGCTCCGACTTCTCGTTCATATCATTCGAGATTCCTTGACGCCGAAACACAACATACCACCGTACGCGTTGGGGCGAAGCAAATGCTTGGCTCTCGAGGCTGATGTATGATGCGACTTTAGGGTGCTTTTCGAGCCAGCTAAGATGTCCGAGTAAGCTGAAACCCTGAATAAAACACAGGAGACAGAATGGCGTACGTCGCTAGCGCGAGCGCGTTCTCGCTATGCCTCTGACCACGCAGACTGAGCGTCTCGAGACCTGAAGCAGGAGGAACTGCGATATCGTAATCTGAGATGGCCGTGTGCGAGATTATAATTATGACTTGTCGCAAAGTGTTGGTGAGATGTAATAGTGTCGCAGAGCGAGAACGACCGAAGTCCGGACGCTGCAAATTGCAATGGACCTGTCGTTGGGCGTCAGTTGATAAAATTTGCATAGTGTTTGTCGCGAGTGCTCCATTTTGAAAGTGTTGTGCAGGCGGTCACCTCGAGACAGTGGATGTCGCTCCGAGACAAGACGAGGAGTTGTCTGTTCAAGTTGTCCACGTAATAGTTGACAGTTGTGCTTGAATGTTTGAACTTCCAAGTCGTCGCATGCGAACAAAGGAACAACGTGGGTGGAGTTCACGTTGGTATTCGATAAGAGTGGGAATGAGACAAGGCTGGGAAGAGGTGGGAGAAGCCAAGACGGGAGATTCAGGGACAGTGAAGTCCGTGGTAGTCGAACGCCAACTGCCGAAAGACAGCCATGAACTGGAGCGAGAGGGTGCCGATGAGACGGAAGAGGATACGGAAGGGACTGATAGCGAAGAAGAGGCAGCCGAGGGACCGGGGATGGGGGGGAGAACGGGGGACTTGACCGTCTGATGGTTGGGGACGACCTCTTTGCCTTTGGCCCTCCGTCTCTCACCCTCCTGCCACTCGACGACCTGGAGGAGACTGTCGAGCAACTCGGTGCGGACAGAAACCCTGCGTTTGTTGGGGGTTGCGTTCGCGATGGGCATGCCGACAAGCCGTCTTGCATCGTCTGCACGCTCGGAGCCTCGGGTCCGGACGGAAGAGCTTTCCGTTCATGGCATTGATGACCTCTTTGAAAGAGACGGAACGATTGTGAGACCCGGCCGAGTGGGACAAGGTCTTCTTGGGAGCCTTGGGGGAGCGACAGGGTTTGGATGGGGGCATGAAGGTATACTGAAAGGGATCCTGCTCCCGCTTGGCGAAGTGGGTCTCGGGGCGGGACTAGACTTTATAGTGAGGGGCTGAGGGGGGGGAAGGAAAAAAGGTGACTCTTCCAAACAGACATTTGAAAGCGGTGGCCCGGGACAACTAGCTGGACCCGACAAGAATGATAATCGTAAAGATTATACACCGAGACCTGTGTGGGTTCGCGGAGGGTCGTCAGAAAGCGCAGCGAGAGACTTAGAGCCTTTCACGTTTCGCCACTACACGGAAGAGATTTTTCATGTGTATTCGAGAAATAACGATCTAGACACTAATACTACTCCCCATTACCTGGCATGACAACTCCGAGTACGCCACAATCTACCACGCTGCCGCCAAACGGATCCCCGGCGGTACCGGGACGCTGGAGCGCAGGAAGGATGCATGACGAACTCCTAGTGTCAATCTAAGAACTCTCTTCTACGAACACACAGAGCACCCTCGAGTTTCCCGGACGAGTGAAGAACACGACACAGAAACGTTCGTGCTCGCCTTGATCACCACGTGCCCGCATCACGCGATGCATATTGGAGGAGGATACCTCCACTGAAGATAGCGAGGGGTGTCGCCGATGTTGCAGATCGCGTGGCCGGGAAGAGACTGTATGTGTTTATCGTCGTAAGTAAAGCAAACAACAAGAAACCCTCCGATCGGAATCGGAACCCGGAACATATCTCAGTGTGAGCATATACAACCAATATACAATTAGACGGGTATCGAGGGCAAGGGAAAAAAGTTGTCCTCGATTGAACCACCAGAACGAAAATGTGTGCAAGAGGATCAGAAACAAAGAAAGCGAACGAAACCAAAACGTAAAAACAAAACAAGGAGAAAAACAAAACAAAACGACCAAACGACAGAGAAAAAAACTGGATCAGCAGAGGGAGATGCATAATATACACACGATGATAAGGCGAGCATAACGGAAAAAGACGGATAAATAACATGCCAACCCCATCACACAGCGGTCTTCGTGCCACCCCGTCTCCGTCTACACCCCTTCCGAGATAATACTTCCGATACTCAGCACGCTCTTCTTCCCCAGAATCCCGACGCCTCCATTACCGCGTCCAGGATCCACCTGTTCAAACGGCGCGCGCGAGAGCTGAGATATCATCGAATACCCACCACCGCTCACAGAAACCGATGGCAGCGCAGGTGAAGAAGGCGAAGACGACGACCATCCGCCCCCCGTGACCTTGCGCGTGATGCCCCTGGGTATAATATTCCCCCGACGAAGCCGATCCGTGTCCTCCCTGATGTTGTCCTTGTTGTCCCTGTCCGCCACTACCATACTCGTACGGAGACCCCCCGCTCCCCGAGGATGCATACGACGCGGCGTGCGTCTACGGCGGGTGCGCTACCTGCGACGGTTGAGCCTGAGCCTGTGCTTGCGCATGCTCGGGAGTCCCGCTCGGATAGTACACCTGAGAGTGTGGCGACGAAGACGACGAAGGCGTGTCGTAATATCCCCC